>JAJSSI010000283.1:0-25000 GCA_031841125.1 Acanthococcus lagerstroemiae
TCGTGTTTTTTTTTTGGAGGGGGGAGGAGGAGGTTTCCTACAGGTCTCAGGATGAAGACGAATAGAGCTGAATGACATCTTGGGGCCCATCTCTAGATATGTCCCAGAAAGTACTCTCCAAAAGTCTTCCAATATCCAGATGTGATACATTCTCGGATGTGTTCCTTGCGGAACTCCAAAATGAACAGAACTGTTGAACTTGAACGCCAAGAGCTACGTCTGTATTCGAGGAGGGAGTCCACTATTTGTTCAAGGATGATGACGAGAAGACCCGAAATGTAATTTGAGTACAGATCCTGGGATTCGACTCCTGCGGCACTCTTAAACATGTTTTCAAAATCCTAATGTGGGTATTCCTATAGGATTAGCAACTATGCGGAACCGAACGAAATAGATGTAGGACATCGTCTTCCTTCAAGAAAGGAGAATGTACCTAAGCCATTCATAATCAAATTCGTAAGTCGTCTCAAAAGGGACGAACTGTTCTTCAAGTTCACGGTTAGGTTTGGTCACTTTCAGAAATTTTTATGGGATTGCCAAACATTCTACCGCTACTTCAAGGTCATGTTAGGGTCGGCGAAGCTTGTCCATTCCAAAACGTTTTTATAGAGTTGTTAAATTGTTCTATCACTGCTGTAAGGTCAAATTAGGGTCAGCGAGTTGCAATTGTTACAATAATAAAAAATAAAATGAAAAAAACTCTTTATGAGAATGTGATCTTGGTTTCTATTAGCGCTACCTGCCGGCAATTCACACAAGTTATGTCTTGGAGTACATGATGATGCTCGATAAACTTGAAATCGATTTGACTGATTATAGTTCATCGTTATCAGCGAAAATGAGTTTAGCAAAGTTGAAAGGATTTTTTGTTTGTTTGTTTTTTTGTTTTTTGTCCAGAATTTTGAGGGAAGTAAGTAACATTACACAACATTTTGTAGCTTTTGAAAAACTGGATCAAATGGTATTAAAAGATTTTGGAATAAACGGCAGTTTGAATGATTTACATTTGCTGCAATGTGCGGACCTCTCTTGGTGCAATCGGACACATATTGGTCATACCGCATAAGTTAGGCAGCACACCTTACGTCAAAATCGCACTTTATCATTTAACATAAATACGAGTATAACCGCAAGCGCGGATTTTGATTATTTTGAGGAGTAAAATAGCAGAAAGAGAAGCACGCGAAAATTTTTTGCTGCCTCTTCCCTCCACGCACTCCTCTCCACAGATTTCTCCTCCCCCACAGATTTTGCCTTTTTTCTTGGTTTGGGGAGATTTTCTCATCTCCCCATAGATCCGCAACTTCGTGTTTTTGCAAACTGTGTCACATTAAAACAAGGCCGTGTCATTTAACAACATGAATGTTATAAAGTGACACACATGTTGCAATGTGACACACTTGAATTTTTGAGGTCCCTAAAAGTGCTTTCCTTACTTCAATGGGCTCATTTTGAAGAGAATTTCATATTCTATTTTCTAGTTTTTGTTTCGTAAGAAAATGATCATATTTGGGCTTAGTATGAGAAAAAGAAATTTTTTGAGTCATTTTACAAGTGCCCCTACAACCTTTTCATTACCATTTCAGCGTCAAGTAGAGCTAGATTAGATATTTGACCATTTTGAAAAGATTCCATAGAACTATCATTATTTTTGTCACCGCTTTAACGTCCGGTTAGGGTCAGTTAGGTTGACTTTTCTGAGTAGTTTCCACGGGACTTCCAACGTTTCTGTCAACACTTAAAAGGTGAAGTTTAGTTTGATTAGGTTTGACCAATCTCTGAAAGGTTTTAATGGGATTGTCAACGTTTCTGTCTCCGCCTCAAAGTCAAATTAAAGGTCAGTTAGGTTTGTTAGATCATAAGGTAGTAAATATTATTTTGTAATATTTTGCATATATTATGTGATTTAAAACTGAGAGCTCCCCTCAGTGCCCCGCGCTAAACCTACTCGAAGGTACGTAAGGCAGTGAAGAGGAGATACGCTAGTTTTATTTTTCATGTACTTTCTCGCATACACGGAGCCAACCGAAGGAGTCAGGGAGTGGCCGCCAGGTGGGGCCTTGGCCCCTCACGGTAGGGGAAAAAAAGACTATGGAACTATTAACATTTGTATCACTGATCAAAGGTCAAGTCTGGGCCTCGGCTAGGTTTGACCATCTTGGAGTTCTTACGGAATTGTCAACGGTTTCTTCGCCGCTCTACAGTCAAGTTGGGTCAGTGAGGTCTTACCATTTTGAAAAATCTTCATGGGATTGTCGACGGTTCATCGCCTTCTAAAGGCCAAATTAAAGTATATTAGAATATTTTGAAAAGTTTCTACGGAGTTGTCATAGATTTTTTCGCCGCTTCAAAAGGTCAAGATCAGGTAGGCTGACAATTTTGGGGATTGTCAATGTTTTTATCACCGCTCCATGGTCAAATCAAGGTTGGCGATGTTTGACCATTTTGAAAAGTTCCTAGTATTACCAAAGTTTCTACCACTTCAAGTCAAGTTAGGGTCGGTAAGGTTTGTTAATTTTGAAGTGTTTTTCAGAGGGGAGTCAACGGTTCCGTCGCCGCTCTAAGATCAAGTTAAGGTCAGTGAGTTGTGTTTTGAAAAATCTTTATGGAATTTCCAACTTTTTGATTGCCACTTCAAGGTCAAGTTAACAGTTGGATTAAGACACTTTGAGCAGTTTCTATAGGACTACCACTATTTCCATCACCGCCTCGTGGTCAAGTTAGGAACAGTTAGGTTGACCGACCATTTTGAGAAGTTTCTATTTGATTGTCAGCGCATAATAATGGCTAGATTACACCAACTTCATCTAACTCAGCGAGATTTCGCGGGGTGCTAAAATGTCTATAATGCATTGTACTTATTCTGCATGAGATAAGTTGTTACCACATGACCCGCAACCGACAAATACTTCATTTCCAGCTGTTTTTTAGTGTCTAAGCCAAGGATTCCTACAAGTGAGACAAAAATAAGCTTACCAAAAACAAATAATTCTTATTCGCATAATTTGCAGCCGAGTCATCAATCATGAATCACCACGTTCCTTTCAAACAGCGCATGATTAAGTAGACACATCTGATATAACGGATGTTCTAAGATCATAATGAGTATTACCAAATTTGGTTAGCCCCATACCGGCACACACTTTTCTAATGAAGATCGGAATACAAATTTTTCTGGCGAAAATGGTGCACGGGTCTTATAAACATCAAATGTTGTCCTTTTCCAATATTTCGTGAATTTTTTTTTTGTAAAATAGGTACTATCCAAACATATGGAAATATCTACAATCAGTATATGGAAACTGTAAAGTTTTTATCATGGCGTTTATTCATTCATTGGCATAATTAGGTACTAGATGGCGAGGTAGCACTGATGGAAAATGGGAGGGGGGAAGTCATCTAAATACAGGATATCCTCATTCTTGTGGGTAGGTCGTGTTAGAGACAATGAAGAAATCACACACAGAAGTTATAAGACTTCAAAATTCGAAAAAGAACCAATTTTCACGGCAAGTTGAAAAGCAAAATGGCCATTCCATGTCAGTTCAGCCAGCTGTTGCCCCCTCCCTCTCCACTCCTTCGATTAGGACCCAACTGACAGGGAAGGCTTCAGTGTGGCCATGAGCATGCTCGTGAAACGGTTTGACAAAATACTGATGAGTTTTCGATGTTTCATAAAAATAGCTTCATTCAAAATGCATAAATTATTTTTTCGTTATTTCTCGTGACATAATTGAGGTGTGAAGATGCACGATACCTCACGAAGGTCTGGATACCCAAAATTAAATTTTGTGTTTTAAAATTGATCCAAGTTCTCATTCAGTGTAGCCTACACCACTCAAATTTATTCGTGAAGATGAGCCCAACTTTCAAAGTATCAGCATACTTATTGACCAATAAGAAAATCTAAAGTGTTGACTAACAGCTGACACGCAAGTGAACAGACAGTGCTTCAGATTGGCCAGTATACGACGTACCACAATACATTTGGGAGCAAACCTGATACGGGCTGCAACTGGGAGAAACGATAGCTATAAATTGGAACATTAATGGAAGTAAATACCGTTACCACCGAATCAGAGTTGCAACATAATAACCTTTGATAAAATGCGAATTATTGAACGTTTTTAGAAGTGGAACGATGATGGGCGAATCGAATGCTAAAAAAAATAATAACAAGCGATGACACAGACACTCCGGGAAATACAATACGATTTCTCCATCACCAGTTGTCACCCAACGAATTACAAGTCCAGGGCTGCATACATACCAGCATACCGTAAATTCATTGCCTTCTTAAATTAAGATTTCCGCGGTGTTGTGGTCTTATGAACCGTAAAATCAACTCCAAATTATGAAAGACTCGACTACAGATAAAACGTACACGTAATTTATTATGGTCATCAATTTAGTGAGATGTAGGCTCTTTTACTGACCTACTGAGCCGTGCATAAAAGTTCAAAAATCGAAACATTTTCAGATTTTAAATTGTTGGCCAATTGCAAGAGCCTCTAGACTGCATGGCAACAGCGAAAACGTTTAGAACTTGAACAGCTGAACTATAGGCGTAGAGGGGGGTTTAGCCTACCAAATCCATTCAAAGCCCCCTCCACCCCAACAAATAATAATGATAACAAAGAAAAAAAGACTAAAAGATTATACGAGTGGAAGAATTTTCAGCATTATTTCGATACTTTTGTCAGTCCATAAGTTCTCAACCCCATGCCAGGTCAGCTATATTTGCGCTTATGTTTAAACTACCACTAAAAATAACAAAACGACGGGGGAAAGGGGGCAATAAAGATAATGTTCTTATTTCTGCATTGTCTTGTTAATCAAAATTGAAAAGCTCCGAAGTCAGAACTCAGCTCTCAGGCTCTTCAAAGAGTCACCTCTTCCGTTTCTCCCATTAAGAGTGAAGTTCAGAACATCCTATGTAGCAATGTCAAAAGTTTACAGAAGCAAAAAACTGTTTCAGCTGAGGTGAAGGGGGTGGGTTTGGCAAAATGGGTGCTCAGCCAATTCTCTGAAGCTTCATACGCATGTCTGCGTACAAATTTTGGGTGTCAGTCATGCCTGAGAAAATGAGGGTTGACGTTCCGCACATCCTAAGTCCGCGGGAAAGACAAAGCAAAACATCCTAAGTGCCATCAACATCAAACGGAGTTAGGACGATTTGCATGGATCGCTCGCCGGCACATGTGCGTGCTGCGATCTTTGGGTTGAAAGCAGAAGTACTTTGAGGCTCTATGGGCACTTAGGATGTTTTGTATTGTATGGGCGGCGGTTCTTAGAACAGTTTGCATGCACAAAACCACTTTTGCAAAAGTGGCACATAGGATGTTTTAAACTTCACGCCTTCAATTGTCTTTCACAGCTCGATTATCGTACGCTCATTAAGCATCAAGGTAAGTAAGTTGAAAGTGATCAAACTCAAGCTAAGCTCTCAACAATTCTGCAACTTAGCTCATTCAGAAAGGGCTTCAAGCTCAGAGCACAACTTTTAAACTCTCTAAAAAGGTACTTGAATTATGATCACTTCTGAAACTAGAACGTCGAAGTGCTTAACAGAATGTGAAAGGAAGCTGAATAGCTAAGTTGGCAGAATTCAAAGTTAAAGTATTTGCGTCTGGCTAGGCTGCACATCGTCGCGGATCTATTCAGAAAGGCAGTATCAAAAGTACCGACAGCCATTTGGTTAGCCGATCTCCAACGGGAAATGGCGGAACTAAGAACACAGATTTACACGAGCCTCTTTTTCTAATTCGCTCTCAACCCAAGCCTAGGAATCCGCCCTTTCGAGCATTACTTCAGAGACGTCAGGGAGGCTATTAGGGCTATCGAAGCCCTCTTCCCTTCTGGCCGAAAAACCGGCCTACGTCGAAATTTAGCAAGTTGCTACGTGAGCTCGAACCGGGGACCTCCGGAATCCGAGACCAACGCGCGCTATCCACTCGGCCAACCAGATCATCCCTAGACTTACACGAGCCTGTTAAGAGTTTTGTAAAAGTTTCAACGAATTCTAAATAAGTGCATGTATAAGTGTCTCGAAAGTCGTAAATGTGTTTTCAACAGACCTGCAAGTCTTCCACTTAACAAATTTTTGAAGTTTTTAAACAAGTCTTAAAAAGCACCCATTATAGGATAGGACCTTAGGGAAACTTAAGAAATCATTATCAAACCTTGCAGAGTTCTGATAAAGCCTGGACAATTTTGAAAGTCTTAAACAAGTGTTGAACAGCCTTCGTGAACCCTAAAGTTGAGAAAGATCTTAACGAGCATCTAATTGTTTCAAAAAAGTATGGAAGTATTTGTACTATAGCCTTGACCCAGTCCTAAAGAGTCGTAAAAAACGTCTTAAACTGATCTTGAACAGGAGAGTTTTCAGGAAGAACTTTAATAAATCGCGCGTCTGAAAGAATCTTAAATGAGCATTCATGAGTCTTAGTTTCAAGAAGTCTCAGTCTTTTATTAAAGTCTTAAATGGGCCTATAAGTTCAGTCTTTATTATATTTCGAAGAACCATAACAAGCCTAGAAAAACCACAGAGCCAAGAATGAGCTTTGAACAGTTTGAGCGAGTCCTAAATAAATTTACAAAAACCGTACAAATTTTGAGCAGTCAATACACGAGCACTGTTTGAATACGGTACGAGAAAAAATTAAGGGTATGGTGACGAACATTAAAAATTCTCCAAAAGTTATGGTCCAATCGAGAATCCAGTGAGTTTGACATCACTCTTTGGAAGACATTTTCATTTTCAATAAGGAAACAGCTTAGACCATACCTGTATGGTCCAAGGGGAACAATCAGTAGTATACATTGTTCAAGAAGTTAAAGTCCTTCCCTCTTATCTGCTCATTCAATTATTATCACGAGGGCAAAAATATGGTCTAAATACTCAAGAGGAGAGGTTCCTTAGGGCTACGACAATTCTCGCTATTCCAAATTGCCTTACCCGAAATGACTCCCTGGGTCTGCCACAGGTATAAGTTGATTTTAAATTAAAATGAGAAATACATATAATGTATACACGAAGAGGAGAGGTTCCATGGGGCTACGATAATTCTCGCTATTCCAAACTGCCCTACCCAGAATGACTCCCTCGATCCGCCACAGGCATAAGTTGATTTGAAGTTAAAATGAGAAATTCATACAAATAATATACATGATGATACTTCTAAGGTAGAGGGAAGTCAACATATCTTTAACCAAGTAAGCACGCTGTTTTATAAAATGAACTTCGAACCGAGTTTGAAAAAGTTATAGCACTGTCGTAAAATCAGAACATTAGCAAATGTGGTAGATGGGTACGAATAAAAAAAACCGCTTTATGAAAGCGGTGTTTTTCAAAGAGTAGAACCTCTAAGATACAGATTTCTTTTCTTCAGAAATTATTACTCATTCGATCTGATCACATCTGACATGTAAGACAGAGAAAAGTCATTATGTGAAGCAGAATTACATCCAATATTGGTTCAACAATGGGCGAAGAGCTTCACACTTTGTCTTCTCGTAAATACTACAATGAACTAATTTCTAATTCACAACTTCCAATATCTCAAATTCGAATATTGGGAAGGTAAATACCGACAAAAACCTTCACGATTTACGAAGTATAAAGTCAGTAAAAGTTCTGTTTTTTAAAAGTAAACTGAATTTGAGTTCGATATCAAATAACACTAGCAATACCTAAAGCTAGGAGATAAAACTTGTAAATCGCTTAAAACTCACTCGCTAGTTACACCAATATTATGGTTCTCCCTTCAAACTGATTGAAAGTATTCACTAGCACAAGAAACAGAGTATTATGCACATCTATACACCACCAGGAAAACACGAATTCGGTTTCAAATGATAACGAACAAAAAATAACACAAATTTTCTCACCGAAATCGGGAAACTAAACGATGGTATGCGACAGTTTCACTTATACTGTTTCAGGCTTCAGGCTTCGCACTTCTATCTTCATCCGAACAGGCATTCCGTTTTGTTTTGTACCTTCCCACTTGTTTAGTTGATCGTCGTATAGTAGTGTGAGTGAGCCTATCATGTTTATCAACATGTGTGGGTGACGTTACCTGAATTAATTCGTTCACGTGGTTCATGGGTTCGTAAAACCGGTAAAATTTAATTCACATTTAACAATTCAACTGCGTAACTATTCATTCTATTTACTATGCCTCGGCCCGGATGCCCATCACAATACTGACAGCTATACCCGCAGAATTCGCTGTCCAATTACATCCCATTTTCTGTGTGCTTCTTGCGACTTTTTCCTTTAATAATGGTCGGGTTTGTTACGATACTTTCACGGTACGTAACCCATCCACCACCGCCTCGTCAGTACGGGGTCTTGTAGTCCGTTACGACTGCAGTAGGGCTGTTTGGTCCCCTACTGCAGAAGGCTCCTGTCACGACTATGGCCGGATTGATTCGAATTTTCCGTCTCTCAATATCGGTTTTATTCTCGGAGTTTTCCTTCTCCTTCGAAGTCCTTTCTTCTAAGGATCCCTTGGCAGCCTATTATATGCGCTATATTATCTCAGTTACATACCTCCGCGCTTGTGCATCATAGGTACCCGCACTTGCTAGCGAGGGATAGATGCCTCCCTATCTCGACGTAGACGACAGAGGTAAGCGCACCGACAATGGGTCCGGCCCTTTCCGAACTCGAAGTCGCCCAACTATGTTGCTTGGTTCGTACAGGTGCTGGGTAGGAGTTAACGAATTCGGAGCTCAAAATTATTACTTGCAACTATTAGTTGTTCAGTTAATGGTTTGTACGATTCTCCGTTTTCAGTTCGAGTACAGGCATCCGGGAAGGATTTCTCGGATCACATCTTCAAATTTTGATTAATGTGAGTCTCAAGTTTGCTCGTCCGTTAACCCGTTAAAAACAGATGTATACAATACAGGCACTTCTGCCAACTCAAAAAGTTTGGCACGTCCGAATATGCCCCTGCAGGTAGGCAAGATCGGTTTAAGATTCTTCAGCAGTTCTCTGTTCATCTTTTTCCAACCATCTGAATTGCCAGACTATTAAAACAGATTGGAAATGCACTTACTAGGGCTTAGTAATGCTTACACGGACTTCCATAACAACTAATTGAAGACCATTTTTGATTCTTTGTGTAGTATACGTGCTCGGGTCCTCGACACTACCACGATGAATTTTTCGTTTCTCAATCTTGAGGGCTCGTCTTGAAAAACACAAAGTAAATAATAAACAGTCTCTTGTATTTATACAGAACCCCCCGTTCAAGTACGAACAAAATTTCGTAAAATACGAATAATATAAGAACCAATACTTCTATCTTCTACGTCTAAGCCGATCACCGACTTATACCTTAAACAATTTTCAAACAATTTTTTACATCGAGAATCTAAAAGAGGACTAGCTAATTCAATAATGAGTTTGATGTCACTTTCGCATAAAATAGTTTTATCGTTACACAGACAGTACGTTTCTGACAAAACGTGCAAGAGGTCCTCCAGATTGTCATCGCTAGTATTGATTGAAACTAGTTTGCGGGTCAATAACAACGATGTCGCCAGAACACTGCTCGCATTTTTCGCGTTTATCAGTAATTTAATCATTTTTATGATCCACGAAAACAGGTTCGCCTGATTTTTAGATGTATTTTGAACTATTTGATTGATCCATGACAAAAATCCGCATTTCGTGACCATAAACAATTTACAATTCTGAATTTCCAACGCCTTGGCGGTAATTTGTAAGATGAGAAGCTGAAATAGAAATAAAGTAACAATTTTTCAACCATGTTTGCCAACAAATATCCTTAAGACTTGGAACTACATCTACATACATTACTAGTTTCATTTGATAACGCTGAAAAGTAATACTGCTGCAGCAGTTTAAACAGGAAGCATTTTTGAGCCACGGTCCAGTCTTTCTTGAATCGCATACCGTCTCTGATTACTTTCAAAATCCATTCTTGATGCTCCCTACGGAAAGATAAACTAAATTAGCGTGGAACAATGTTAGCGTGCATCGTTACTAGGAGGCTCAGTGGACTCCCATTTTACAATACAATGCAATTGAGTGTACGGTACGCATAAGCGTAGTAACATAAAACTAGAGGGACAAACTATAACTAGATTCCATACATTTTTTATCGTTTGAATCTGTTCTCTGGGGAAAGGCATTTACTTCCCTTGCTTCCCAGTTACTACGCTTATGGCTGTACGGAAGAGTGTAAAGTGCAGATACTAAGGTATCCTTTACCTGTGCTTCAAGTCTGTACTATAATACAACATTAAAAAGTTAGGAACTGTCGACACGTCAAATGATGGTTTAGCGAGTAAGAAATTTGAAAGTGGAACAAACAAGGAATGCAAAGGCTCGCTGATGATCAAACTCATGTGAGCAAGGAAGGTGGTAACCAAGCAGGGTAATCTAGGAGGACCTTCGTCATCTGCCTGATCTTCGCTGGATCTTATGCCACTCTTCAGCGCATTCGTGAAATGATACCATATTTGAATTTCTTTTTCACGACTACAAGCAAAACACATGAAGTTCAAGGCTTGTGAGCAAACATACATTTCAACAACGGACACTTGTCGTGCGTAAATCTTACCTAGACAGATGCGAATGAAATCTTTGGAGACAATGAAAAGCCGCTATCCGCACATCTGTGTCTTCGCTGGAGAGGGCAACGAGAATGAGGCACAGCGCACCGGACCGAGTGAACTTCTGGATACTAATTCTCGATTCAGGAGCCAGAAGATGGCTCATAAGGGGTAACATGAATGATAAATCGTACACGTCGCAGTCGAGGCAGATTAATTGTTTTCCCGGCTATCAAGAAAATACGCGTACATTAATTAGAAAGAAGGGAGGAGCGAGAATTTCTAAACACGAATACTAGCAGTTGCAAAGCATTACATGAAATATTGTACATATATTGGAGCACTTCACATCCTGGCCAGGAAATGGCCTAACACCCTCCCCGACACTGGTTTATCAGAAATCGGTTCTCTCTGTTCGCTGTGTGTTTCACTTTTAATCCGGCTATCAGTTTGTCAAGTCTGGCTTGCTTGTTTGTGCTTGATATAACTAAAAAATTTTTATTATTCCTCCAGTCCTCACCCGTTCGTCTGTCAGACTACCTGTCTACTGGTCTACATGCCAGTCCATCTGTCCACATCAGAGTTGGGTATTTTTCAATCGATTAATTAATCATGAGGTGACTGGGGAGCCACTTTGGCATAGGTGCATCCTCATACTCTCCACTAAGTGATTCCCACTAGGTGGCAGAACAGATAACTGGCAGTCCTTTCGACTGTCTACCAAGCGGACTAACTTCCTCGTGATTTAGCTATCTCCTTGCTCGGTTGGATTGTAACATACTTCCCGCTCCCAGGTTCATTAGGACTATAAAACAAAAGGGAGCCGAGAGCCACGATCCAAGATTTGGGAGCTACGATTCCCCCACCTCTCTACATTCTGTACTTACAGATGAACAAGGCTCGGTTTCTTTTGAGAATTGGCAATTCTTTCGTATAAGGAATCGAAGCCACCAATTCCGGAATCGATTCGAGGATTACGCCAAATTTAGTAGAATCAATTCTAGATTTTGGAATCGTAATATTTCTTAGATTTGCGAAACTGGAATCGAAAAGGTATGCAAAGAATTGGAATTAGAAGTTGTTTTTTTTTCGTGATCTGCCCATCTCCAGTATGCTCTTGTTTTTATCTTTCTGCTAATCTGTCTCTTGTCGGTCTCGCAGGCAATTTTACGGTCTGGGTATCTTACTATTCGGCAAGATCACGTGGCAACAGATCGGCCCTTAAAAACTTTTTAATTATAAGGTAGACATCCAGCACACAAGAAAGGTCTCCCCCCCCCCCAAAGTATACAAAAAATATACGAGCATGTCTTCTCCCATGTAATTCCTCCGATGTGTTGACTCAATATTATCAATTTTTCTAAATCACACAGCGGCGGAATCACCAACCCATAACTGAAATTTTTCTTTCAGTAGGCGACCACAAGAGTGAAGATTAAAAGGCAAATAATTGTAACCTACTCGCAATGATCTATCCAAAGGAAAAAATCTGATTGTATTCTTGACCACATTCACATCGAGCAAATCTAACACCTGGTTAGGAAACGGTTGTCTCTTCAACGAAACACTGATTTCAGTTCGAATGCTATGATGATTGACAGCTGCGTCTCCCCACAAATAGGGTCGACAGTCGTTAAATCTGATTCCACTTTCTTCGTACCACTGCAACACCTAGGCACGCAACATCATCCAAGTGAGTGATCGAACTCTCAAGAATACGATATGTTTCCATTTTCAATAGCTTACTTGCAACAATAACTGATCTGATTTGGATAATGTGGCTTTATAAGCACCCAGCAATAATGGCACATGGTGAGAGGACATCAGTGATACGTTCGCTGTTGTCAATATTAGAAATAAACTGACCAGTTCACCTGTGATCAAAATGTGGAAAGATGTACGAAGAAAAGTTGGAATTACATGGTCAAATTGTGTAAAAGTGAACTAACATTTCAAATCCGAATCACTCAATATTGTATTAATAAACGCGGAATGCGATATGGTCATCTGGAATACAGTAGTGACACCATCTTGATGGTCTTCTGAGAATGACTTTTGACACACGACTTTGAAAGCACGCATCAGGACCGATTGGGAGGTTTGCAAACTGATTTCCAACGATAATTTGACGAAGTCGCCCCATAGTGCCTCACGTGGTAAGAAGCTCAAATCTTCTGCCGATTCTCCCATATTTATAATAACACCGCACAGCCAATTTCTGCAACCCAAAAACTCGTGTTTTCTACATTTTAATAAATAACGGACGACGCGGGCTAGTGGTCATTTCCAATTTTCTTTTTACCCTTCCGAAGAAAAACACATTACAAATTACATCCAGTAGAGCAATCTACTTACGGATTCTCATTAGCTAGTAACATTTGGTTCAATTTTAAAAGCAAAAGCTTCATAAATAACTCGACTTTGCCGGATTTTTCAAAAATAACTTTCAAAAGTGAGCATTTATTTTCATTCAGTTCCAGTTCAGTCCATTTGTCTTCGATATAGTCGCACGCTTTCGAGCAACTTTTAGAATCTGTAACCCAAAAACATAAAGCTAGCAAGATACTTGGCGTCATTTATATTAGTTTAAATAAAAATCAGGACACTGTACCAGCACACTGTTTTATGGCACTTATGGTCCAAACAATGTTCTCATCTTTGAGCCATGGACTGGCCACCGAACTGCACAAACTTCTGATATCTCGGAAATAGCTTTTATACAAGACGGATAAAGTTTCTTCATCAACGGTACTGCTCGACTTGAATGCATTTAATACTGCCACCACAGATTCAGTATCTATTTCTTCAATATTTTGTAAAATTTTGAGTTGTAGATAGGGAATAAGATTAGCATGATAAGATACTAAGTACGATCCTAATTTATCGATTCCTGAGCCAGGGTGACGGGTTAATAGATCTTGAATTAAATCTGAAATTTACCAATAGTAATTACAATATTATGTTGTTAATAACATGAATAGAGACGGTATATTTTAAAACAATAACTTGAACTCGACCAAAATCTCACCTTCTGGTATATCACGTAAGTGATGAGGAAATGACCGAATATATGCTGCAATAGCTTTTTCCAGATCAACAGCTATTATGTTCAATTTCAACAACTCGCACAGTTTCAAAATCAACGTTATTAGATCATCACTTTCTAAAGGTGTTTCCAAATTCATAGCAACAGTGAGTAGTAAACATCGTACGATTTCAGCCCATTCCGAAGTATTTTCACGTTGTTTATCTATGAGGAGACTGTAATTCAATCACACACATTAGTAATGTGAAAGTTCAAGAATAAGAATGTAAACACCATTTTCCTCACTTGACTGGAAGTTGAATCAGCAGGTGTAATACATTAACAGCTGAACTACTCGGCAACGCTATAAATTTAATCAAATTCTCAATCGAGAATCCTTCGTGACTTATGTTTATGTGCTTCCCTCTTTCTTTTCTATCCATTATCCGCGAAAGGAATCTGAAAAATACCGCATTCAATCGCGTCATTTAAAAAAACAAACAGAATTTTGATTTTAGGAGAATTCCCACGATATCCCCACCCCTACTCAGATTGAACCCGTTTACTATTCTAAAAAAATAGCTAAACAAAACAATTATGATTTCTGGGAATTTTCAGTAATAGCAAAAATGGAATCTCCAGGGTTTAATCATCTCGAGTGCAACCCCGCCGTCCCGTCACTACATTGGGAGAAAGAATTTGTAATTTACGCAGTTTTTGAAGCCAACACAGCTGGCAATGATGGTATGATCGAGGGAGGTCCCTTACCCCTTCAATCGAGCTGCAAATAATTTTGGCCTAACAAGGAAAAAAAAAACAAAGCGAAAAACTGGACGGAAATTTACGACATGGTTTTTGAAGCTAGCTGGCTGGGGGCAAGCGGATGATATTCAAGAGAGCCCAAAATCTTCCAATCAAGTGGGAAACAATTTTAATCGGCTCAAAGAAGAAAAGTAAGAATGAACTAAGAAACTGGATCGATTTCCTCTATCCCTCTTTGGGTCGAATCGAAACTTTTTGCAGCTTGATTGAAGGGGCAGCCCCCCTCCCCCTTGAAGATATCGACAGAAGGAAACTCATCTTGTAGTTCCTGTTTAACGGATAACCTTACATCAGTTCGTGTATTCCACGCTGTTCTCGAAGAACTATGCGTTTTAACAGCCCCACATGAAGTCTCAAAGGTGAAAAACTCCAGTAATTTGATCTGTTCTAGATTAGTTACGCATCAATAACTGATCCCCGCCCATCACAGATAAAGTACAGGAGTGCACAAATTGAAAATTATACCTGGATCTGTACGGGGACACCAAAGACGTATAATTTGGTAGCAGATTTCCGTAATCGTGCGATGAATTCATAACAACGTGCAGCAGTACGTGGGGAAGCCGATTACCGCTTAGAGCAGTTTCGATGTTGAAATTATTGATACAGTTTGGATTAGTAAGCAATAACTTCAAGCAAGAAACAAGATTTTCATTTCGTAGATGATCTTGAAGTACACTGAAGAGTTTGACAATATTCCGGGATCTTGGAACATTGTCAACCATCTGCATCTTGTTCAAGTGAATTAGGTAAAACACACATAGATTCCACAACATAATTCTTTCCATTTCGTCAATGTCAGCAATATTTGCTAAATCCTATTGAAACAAACGAAAATGCACATTAACGAAAAAAAAAGTCAACGTACTTCATGATACATCAGCAAAACGGTTACATAACTAGAAGTTACATACGTCTTCCAGAACATTTCCATCAATCAGTTTCAAAGAGCACACACTAGCGATTGTTTCAAACTCCAGAGGATACTGAAAGACGTTGGTTTTTAGTTTCTTATTTGTCCAAAATGAAACGTATTCAAAAACTCTTGAGTCAATATGAGCTGAATACTTATTCAAGAGCATTTTCAGTGGTTCAATCTCCGACTAAAATCAATAAAATAATAATAATGATACTAATAACAACTGCATTTAATGGTGTCCATACAAATCAATACCAAAGTAAAACTTTTCCTCAGAGTATACGTACATCGCGCTGCACCAAGCTACGTTATGCAGCGCGTATGGTCAGGAGCATAAGCTCCCCTCTTCTCTTCACCAGCCCACTTCTGGGTATATGTCTCCCCTCCTCCCACCATTTCTTTTTGTCCTCGGTATGTCTTCTCCATGTCTGACAGAATTCTTCTTAAATTCGTCACACCATCTAGTGATGGGTCTCCCCTTCCTTTTACTTAGATTGTATGGGATCCATCCCTCCGCCTTCCTTTCCCACCTTCCTCCCTCCTACCTCATAATGTGCCCCGTATACCTCCATTTACATTCCGTGACCTCCTCTCCTATATCCCTTAGTTGGGTCTTCCCCCTGATAAGTGAGTTTTTAATTTAATCTTTTTTCCTCACATTGATCATGCTACGTTCCATAGCTTTCTGTGTAGTTCTCAGGCTTTCAACATTTGCTTTGGTTAGCGCTCACGTTTGTACTCCATATACAATTGTTGGTTGTATGCAGCTCCTCCCGACCTCCACCTCAGATGCTATAGGAAGTGTGCTTTTGAACACATGTTTTAGTCTCCAATAGTTGCTCCAACCACATTTGATTCTATTTGAAAGTTCTTTTGGTCTCGCTTTATTAAACGACATTATTTGAACCAAGTATCTTATTTCGTTTGTCCATTCTATTTTCTCCCCCCCCCCCTCCTGAACAATACTTCTGTCATTTCCGCATTTGATAATATTTTTGTCTTGCTGGTATTCACTTTTAACCCCGCCCCTCCGTATGCTTTGATAAATTCCTCAGCAATGGCAGTCAGCTCGTTTAAACTATTTGATAATAGGACTGTATCGTCAGCAAATCTCAGATTGTTAAAATATTCGCCACCTAATTTCATTCCTCTACCTTCCCAACTTACTTGACGCACTGCTTCCTCTAGAACGTAGTTTGAAAGAGGTTTGATTACAGAGGGCAGTGGTGCCGGGGAGGGAGGGGGGAGGAACTTCCCCTGGGTCCTTCAAATACGTGATACAGAGCTACATAAATATGTACATGATGAAAAAACACAGACGAAGAGATGAAACAAATATTTGAAATACTTTTGTTACATGCGTGCGCGCGCACCTGGATGCCGCAATTGCTACAAGTAATTATACACAGCAACTTAAGAGGCCTCTAAAATTTACCTCGGGGCCCGAAATGGCTTTCAGCGCCGCTGACAGAGGGTCGCCTTGTCTGATCCCCCTTTCTATTTTGAACATTTCTCCTTTTTTATCCATTCTGACATAAGCCGAGGCGCCATCGTAAGCATTTTTGATTATGTTGCTTTTTAGTCCACTCCCTGTGACTTTGGAGCCCTCCACAAAAATCTATGGTTCACCGAATCGAATGTTTTTTCAAAATCTATAAACAATAAGCGTCGAAGTTGAATTCGTTTGCCCTTTCAATAATTTGTTTCAATATAAAAATTTGGTCCACTGTTGAGTGTTTTTTTTTTGTGTTTTTTTCTAAAACCAAGTTGCTCCTTCGGTTGTTGGTCGTTTAATAAAAATAAAGTCGATCGTTGAGGATTTTCACAGAGATTTTTCCCAAATTAGATGTTAGGCTAATTGGTTTGTAATTAAAAAAAAAAAAATTACGGCACTGATGCGATGGCCGAAAGGGTAGTTTCCGGAGGTGGGGGTGCGGTGTCATAGGGGCCACTTTGGCATGCGTCCATCGCCATACGTCTCACCACACCCAATTGGTCTGTAATTTTTGATATTGTCTTTGTTTCCTCTTTTGAACAGTAGAAAAATTTCGGCCTCCCTCCATTGCCTCGGAATGATTTCTTCTTCGAAAATTCTGTTGAATAGCCTGGTCAAAAAGGGAATTAGCTTTTCCGCCAAAAGTTTCAGGGTCCCGCTGTCGATCCCCGTCAGGCCCAACTACCTTCTCGACTTTTAATCCGCATAGTGCTTTTTCCACTTCGAATTCTGTTGGCCTAATTCTTCTGTCTCTTTCTTCTTTATCCATATTCTCTCTTTCCTCTTCGTATATAACTCTATGTAAACTCCGTAGCCACTTTCACAATCTCCGTGCGATTGTAAACCATTTCACCTGATGCGTTACGCATGCCCGGAGTAAGTTTTCTACTCGTAAACAGAGTTTTGCTCATAAATTACCAATATTCAGCCGAATGTTACAAGACTAGAGTACGAATCAACTTCTCACCTGTAAATGCAGCAAGTGGACGAATACCAACGAACTGTAAGATTGCAATGTTTTTTTGATATCGTTATTACTCCTGTCAGAACTTTCGTACGATTTTAGAACGCATAATAAAGCCGGCACAGCCGGGCTTAAGCCAACGGATGGTTTTACTGATACTTCAGTTTCTTCATTCAAACAAAATATACTTTCTGAAAATACAAACGAAATTTTTTATTATGAGAAAGGAGAAAGTAAAAGAACGAAGTTTGTAGAATTAATACTGACCGAAATTCTCCAAGAAAACTGCATCGTTTCCCGCAATCGTGGAACAATCGTTTTGGCCAACGACTTTGCTATAAATAGACGCCAGTTGTTCAACGTATCGCTTACTCTTTTTCCCCAATGTACAAAGCATTTTGACAAATAGATCACTGATAACAGAAGCGTGTTCGACAGGAACTTTTTTCAGACTGTACAGCCAAACGGTAATTTCATCCTCAACCCCGTCAAAGAAGCCGGTGGATTTGAATACTTTTTCAATGATGTCATTTGGAACTGAGTTTTCGCTCTTGATCCAATATTCAATGAACTCTTTCATCATGCACGAAAACTGATCCTGTAAAATATTCGTTTGTTGAGACAGAAGCCATCCAACAATTACTCTTTATGTATTCACGGAGGTTTTCGTGAAATGTCAGTTCAAGAAGCAAGAATAAAGTGCCCTCATAATGCCACTTGATGGATTACTTTTTGGACTGAACCCTCCAACTAAGGAACGGAAATAAAAGAGATTGACTGAATACAAAGACAAAAATTAACTGACAAAATCAATCGGGCACAAAGGAGTCAGGGATTAGTTATAATGGAATTTGTGAACACAAACTCGAATAAAATTATTACTCAGAAAAAATAATTCATAAGACAAGAAACCTCTTGTCTGGATTTATCAAGCAAAGACCGAACTAGCCCTGTAGCATGACCACTTTTCTAAGGTATGAAGAGAGCAACTCATGGTCCAGAGAAATGAGACCCTGCAACACGATCACTTTTCTAGGGTACAAGGCGGGCAACTCAGGGTTCAGGAGAAAAGGGACACCTAAATGAAAATCTCTCCCCCTCTTAATTTCAGAAAATATACAAAAAAGTCATCAATTTGAATTTGTCAGCAAATTCCAGGGGGAAGGACAAACCGTTAACTCAGGGAGAAACTGTCCAGTTATGCCTCCAGTGTTACGGGCATGGAAAGCACAAATGCCATATCAGATTCTATTTCAATTAATGCACGGTTACTCTGTCTGTACATTCACTGCTACTTACCTGATTTGGCTTGGGACAGTAAATATAAAATATAAGCTGCGCACGTTTAAATCGAAGCTCTGCGTCATCAACACCGTTGATATCGTCTGCGATATTTACATCTTCATTTAAACGCAATTCACTAAAGCAAGTCGGAGCGAGATTGTAGTACAATAGTAACAAATCGGCGAGACAGATGTAATACTCGATCACGTTTGGCCATTTTGCGGTACTGCCATAGTCGACGTTCGTACTGATCGCATTCTCAGTTTCGTTTACACCAACACCAGCTTTCCAAGCATGTACCAGGGTTGAGCATGGAATCAACGTCTACAGAAATACGCAAAAATTTCATGAATTAGTTACCAAAATTTCAATATTGTTCAATCAGAGACTTGTTAACAACGTACGTACCTTGTTCAGAAGCGTTTCAGTTTGTTCCCGTAGTTGTGCAATGTAGTTACAACTAGAGGACTGCAACACTTGGTCAATTTTACGGAGAATTGTAACTAGTAAACGTATCACGTTGAATCTAATAATTGGATGCTCGTGAATCGCGTCACTACCGTATTCACGTGTTAACAATTTCTGAAGAACCGGTGGAAACGCAGCCGTACTAATCATGCTGAACAGCGTGGTGTTCATTCGAGATTTGAATACTCAGTTCTTGCTTCTCAATAACCTATATCAAGACATCAAAAATAAATTGCATGGAAACTGAAACTCACAACTACGAAGACAGAACAGAGAAATGTTCTACCTGAATTACTAAATTCATAAGGCTGATCCAGCTCTCAGAAACACTAGGTTGCAGATGCGGTTCTAACTTTATCAAGATGTTCTTAATGAATTCCGGGCATACTTTCAGTATCTCCGAGACGAGCGAGCATTGTAATTCGTCCTTATGCGGTGCTTCAATATCCTGTTCGTGAGATTGAAAAATCAGAGATAGAAATGGGCTTTTTACGCAGGAAGAAACCTGTCTTCTCTAATACGAACCTCCAGTAAAGTGAGTATCAGTTGATTAGGACTCTTTCCAGAAACTAAACTACGTTGTTCTCGGAACAGTATTCCTTTCTTATGCGATGTACACAACAAAACCAGAAGCTCATGGGTCGCCTGTCTCACTGTTTGCGTCGCAGAATCCGCAATACTGTCCTCAGGTTTGGTCTGCAAATAAGCGCGGTTCCGAATAACTGATATAATTTTAAAATGAATGAAGCTATATCAACAGTGGCGGATCTATGGGGGGAGTTTCGGGGGTTCGGACACCCCCTTTGGGCCAAAGAAGAAAGAAAAACCGCTTGAGTTTTGAGTTTTTCTCCTGTTTTTGAGTTCCAGCAGCACTACAGTCTACAGTGTTCATTTTCAAACGATTTAATCACATTATTGGGATCTAAACCTAGAGTTTCAAGTGTTGGCAGTCCTGCGATATGTGTGAGTGATCACGTGTGATTTAACATAACCGTGTAGCAAAATTCAACCATCATGAAGTCGATTAGAAATTCACTTTCAAAGAAAATTTGTACTCAATTCGACTGTATCATCACCAAACAATTAAATTTTAATCAGTTCTACTGCCAGAATAATTTTTACTCGATTTTTTACCCTACTGAAGATAGCAGTGTTCCTATTTGAAAGTACACATGATCACTCACTCATTTTCACCCGCTAACACTACGCTAACACCCGCGCAGGTAATTTTGCAGCGCACTCTAGTGCAGGTTTAAATCCAAATGAAACTTGTCTTCAGAAACTATTCAAAATGACATCCATCTCGGTTTTTTAGGGGGCGGAGATGGAAAAAGTTTTATTTTCAAAACACTTTCCTTGGAAAATTTCTAGATCCGCAACTATATACCAACAAAAGCTTAATACCTGCGATTCATTGTGACTTTTGTAATGATACAGCTTGAACAGAGAGCGCAAGACCGGCGTATTAAATGTATGTAGTTTGTGTGTTTTGGAAATTTTAATATTCTCGACAATTTTCAGGCGCAACGTGTTCAAAATAAGCACTACTGTTTCTGGTCGATCGTTCATCATTCCCGGGACAATGCTCGTTAACAATCCTAAAATAGATATACACCGGTATAATAGATAATTCAGAGTCAATTGGTCCTGGGTTGTTTTAGTTCACAGCGATCTAACCTTTTTTCTGAAGTAATTCCGATATGATAGCAGTGTTTCCTTCGACCAGAAATGAGAGTATAAAATGAATAAAGCAAGTTCTCAACTTTTGAGCGCTATTGGATGAACGTGCGTCAGTGAGGATTCTCAGTAGTTTCGTGTTGATTGGGAATAATGTCAGTATTCTTTTAGCCAGACTGCTACTTAGGGTAACCATTGCTGTAAGATGCACAATCACAAAGTTACAGAGTGTTTCAAAAGAAACGTTAGTGAAAACACAAAGCATGCGGTAGGGAAAACAAAGAAGGTTGGCAGCACTGAAAATGCCACAATGGCAAACCTAATCCTTCTTCTACAAGGCTGTTCAGTCGTGTAGCCGTAGCTTATGTGATCCTTGTGTGCGTGACAAAGATTGCAGAAAGTCGTGATAATGCATTTTACCAAAAAATAAGAGTTATATCAGATATGCTCACGCCTGTCTAGCCGCCAATGGGCAACATTTTCAGCATCGACTGAAAAAATGAAACATAACTATGCCAAAATAAAGGAGTTCCTTCAGTTTTTGTACATAGTAGATTTTTTCCCCTTCAGTGGGTCACTAACGTTTTTTTTTTTGTTTTTTTTTAAACACCCTATACAGATGCTCCGTACTGGATCACTTTCAAGTTATGCAATCTAAATCATCGTAAGTTCATGAAAAAATTCGAAGCTTTAACGAAAATTCATACTCCGCTACCTGTCAGCAGTTTCAGGATGACTTTCCTATGACTGGTAGAGCTCGACGAGGCGCCCAACATATTCTGCATCGTAGCAAGATAATTGCACAGGAGTTCTTCACACGATTCCTCCACATTCTTCTGAATTAGTAACAAATCACTCACCGACCTAGATAAAATTTTGTACGTTTATCAACATCACGATTTAATGAAAGGTTTTGGGAGTAATGAATGCAAGACGTGGACACAACGTATTTCAGAATTGTCTTTCAGTACTTCAGTCAAGATTCTATGACAGATATTGACAGACTGTTCCGAAGTTCTCTACTTTGTTTACTTACCGAACTATGATGAACTGAATGGCAGAAAAAACTGTGCTCGCGACAACGAAATCTTTTTTGCCATCGAACTGTTTCAACAGCCCGATAAGTTCTTTGACACTCCCACCCGCGTTTATGTACTGCTCTACAACGTCCTTTTCTTTATTAGCGGATACAAATTCCTGAAGAACTGAAAGATAAAACGATCAGAAATCTGTGAAATTAACAACGAACGAATTTCAAGGTAAATAGTTACCGTTTATGGCATTATCCGTTTTTAATTTCTTCCTGAAAGACGGACCGAAGCTGACCTCGGCTGCTTTCAATACTTTCGCACTATCAACATCATCAGCATCCAGTTTTCTTTTCATGGTGTTGAAGAACGATCTGAAATCAAAGGTCATGTTCAGTACCTTCAAAACAGAATATATTCGCATTAACAGGATAAGCAAGTAGACTTGGTATGCAATGATTCTACTTAAATTTTCCATCTACCAAAATGGGACAATTGTGTCTGTTACCTGTATTCAGCTAAACGCACATATTAGCTGAAATCGATGCTGAAGTATCCATAAAATTCCAACAGCAAGTGCACCGACAGGAGACTTCGAAACTGAAACTGCCGATACCGACGTCTAACACGTGCATCCAATCATCTAATCACTGCCAATGTGCTTATCAATCAGGATCATCAAAATCAAAACAAACATTAAAAATTGACTTTTTGATTTTCGGCACACGACGTCAGAGGCAAGCAGACACCCAGGATGTCAAGCGCTCAAGCCAGCTGAAACGCTGTTCGGCTTTACACTGTAAGTCTGTAACTCAAAACTAGCAACTAGGGATGCGGAGAAGCCGGTAACTGGAAGTCAGAAACCGGAAGCTCTTGGAGTTTAGGATAATTTTGAGAAGCCAGAAGTTGGAAGCTAAATGAGTTAGAAGCTGGAAGCGGAAGCTGAAAGTTTTTCAACCTCTAGATTCCAGTCAGCCTCTTACAATTTTATGGAAATTTTTTTTATCTAAAAAAGTAGAAGAAAAAAAGAGAGTGAAAGTGAAATGGTGAGAATAAAGTAAAAGAATCTGGTGGCTGGAAGCCGAAAAAAATGGAAGTTAGAAGTTTATAATTTATATTATACTGAGGCTGGAAGCTAGAAGCGAGAAGCTAGATGAGAATTGGAGGCTAGAAGCCGGAAGCGGAAGCTGTATTGTATGGTTTCCGCATCCCTGGCTCAAAACTCAAAGGGTATGGGGTCTTAAGCCTTAAACCATAAGCCCCAAGTTTTATTCTGATATGCCGTAAATTGTTTCCTACAAACGGCCAAATATCTTTACTTATAAATCAGATATTTAAAATAACACTGCTTCCAAGAAGAGGAGCACCCTAACTAGTGTTAACAAAAGTTCCCTTTTTCTTTTTGCTGAACCCCACACCTATTGAGGACAAAATTTACAAGGATGTAAATACCATGAAAATAACCTCGTGTTTGGAAATACCTACCCCAGATCTCCGCTTAATGCTTGATATTCCCAGATATCAAACAGAACATCATTACTATAGTGATTATTTACATAGAAATACTTTTATGAAGTGCTTATGTAAAAAATCACCAAGACTAGTTAAAAAGCTGAAATAAAACATGAACATAGACATTTCATAAATTAACTATCGTTCAAAAACTGAAATAAAACAAGCACATAGACATTTCATGAATTAACTATCGATAAATATTTACTCACCGTTGGGATAGCTGATTGAAGGTGTTTATGTAAAAAAAAAAAAAAAATACACCACAAATGTGTAGATACACATTTGAAATGTAAAAAAAGTCAAATAAGGGCATAGGCACTTGACAAATAATCATAAGAACTTAGGTAATTATCAATAAACATCTATGTACTTACCACAAAAATACATCAATGTAGGTTGACAACACGGGAAATTATAAATCACATTCTTTAGGTAATTTAAAAAACTTAAATGTGAACATTCGCTGACACTAAACTTTTATTACAACACAGAAATTAAAATTCACATTCCTCAAAACTTAATAAACTTAAACGTGAACATACACTGACACAAAACCCTCGTTACAACGCGAAAATTATCACTCGTACAATACCTTCAAAGACTTTCAAACCTGACTCCTTACATTGTGAGTTTTTCTATGACTACCCAACACCACTAACTACACCTGCTCAGGTCTCTGAATACAATCACAATTTACAATTCAATATTTTAAAAATGGGTTAAAAGACACAGATACGATGTACATTTGATATAATAAGGTCTTAAATTTCTTCACATACTATAGCATTAGGACCCTGACTGGGCACAGTAACTAAGAAATGTAATCTATCGATTGCAAGTATCGGGAACTACATATTACAAAATTGACTCAATTGTTCGTAAGACAAGAAATAAATAGTTCACACCCGCTAAAAAGCAACACTACTCTCTAGATGGAACACAATGCAATACAACTGTTGCATCCTTGAATCTTAAACAGGAAAACTATTCCAAAGCAGGTGATTCACCTGTACATGATCGCAAGCCGGAACCATGCAAAACAGATCGAATTTGCACTTGATATTTAAAAATCGTCCCTTCAATATAATTCTTTCAAATTTGTTCACAGATGACTACGAAAATGAACCCGCATTCTACTAATTCAGGCAACATGTACTTACGTTGAAAACATCCAGGACAAACCGCCAAGCTAAAGCTCAGAGTTATTACT
>JAJSSI010000284.1:0-25000 GCA_031841125.1 Acanthococcus lagerstroemiae
AGTTTCAGGCTCTTACTCGTACTACCTTTATTCGAAAAACTTCACTTATCCTTCTAGCATCCGGCTTGAAATTTTCTTTAAAAAAAAAAGGAAAAAAAGTCGTTATTGAAGTTTTTTAACCAACACACACCATTTCTTCTTGCGGCAGTGGAAATCGAAAAAAAAACCTACTGAGCACACCTCTGGACACCATTTTGATTCTTAGAAATACTATCAACATCGAATTTGAGGTCTTTCTGAAAATCAAAATGACGGCCCTACTCAAATTATATGGTTCTAGTTGGAGTGTTATGAATGCATGAAGGGCTTGATTTTCTTACAGTGACACAGTATGTGATAATCAACCTGAAGCACGATCTCAATTAGTGTAGTCTGTCTGTTCAGAGAAATGGACTAGACCACTTCTTCCATTGAGCTCTCCAGTTAAGATCAGAGCTGGGCACAGACCGCGCAAACCAGATCATTCATCAGATCAAATAATTTAAAAAAAAATAAACTGTATCAGAACAGATAATTAAGGAAAATAAACACGAGATCCCAATTAAAAAAACAAACCCGATTGAACTTGCATATATAATCCTAGGGAAATAAAATTAAATCACATCAAATCAGAGTCAGATTAGAGGAAACAGATAAGATCATTAAAACGCAAAAATCAATGCGATCCTTTTCCAATCAGATTGATGACATCTATGGTAAAGATACCTTATCATTGCACTCAATCGAAACTCACAGACTATAATTCTTTCAAGTGCTCTCAGGACTCTTAAACTATCCAATGGAAACTTCAGACGCTCCTAAATATTCTTTCCAGCTCCTTTCGAACATCTTATGACATATTTAGATTACTAAAATTCATTCAGATGCCTATTGAAAATTATTGTGATTACGCATCAAGTCTTGATAACAGTACCTATGATAAAAATTCTTCCGACCTGCTAGAACTACTTTGAGACACAGTCGTTTTTTCTTGTAAAACTCATTCAGACATTCTTAAAACTCATTCTTAGATGAAAGTCTTTGGAGAATTCATCACTCAAACTCACTCCGCTCTCAAATATCATTCGGACTAGACCGCTTGAAAATTGTTTGAATTGCGTGGAAACTTCAGATTCTGCTGTAACTTGTCAAGGGTCATTCTGACTTTTCCAAGAATCATTCAGACAAAACCCTTTGGGACGCTTTATAATTAATTCAGATTCCCAAACAGCATTTACATTTGATTACAATTCGATAATACTACGTTGAGACTCGTTTGAGACTCAGTTAGAATCTGTAGACGTTCAGATTCCTTCAAACTTCACGAAGACTTTAGTGCAAGCAGGGCCAAGATCCATTTAGCTGCCTATACTCGCGAAATTCATTCTGACTCCCCTAGGAATAAACTCATTCGGCTACCGTCAAGATCTGTTTGGACTCATTAACCCCCTCCTCACTCCTCTGAAAATCATTATTGAGTCACTTTCGAAATTCATTCTGGTTCAACGAAAGCTCATTTAACTGAGGCTTAACATTTATCCGACTCTACAAAAATCTATTCAGCTGACTATTATAGAAGTGTTAAGATTCATATCAAACTCTTCCAAAATGCACTCTGACAGTAGCTTAGTCAGCAGCCTCTGAGATTCGTCAAACCTCATTCATACTCTGCTAAGACCTTGCAGACCTGTTGAAAGACTCGTTAGACTTTTTAAAACTCATTAACGCTCTGCTAAAATTATAAGGCTATGTTGGATGCCCATGGCATTATTTAGTCTTATCAGACCCGTTTAAAACTCATTCAGACTTTCCTGCGATTCATTGGCAGCTCTTAAGACTCTTTCAAGATTCCTCAGACCCTTCAACAAAATCATTTGGATTTTGCTGAGATTCATTAAACTGTCCTTAAGATTCTTTTAAGACTCCTCAGACTCAACTACAAATAACGTTCTTCAGACAAAAGAGAAGGAAGGAAAATATTATTATTTCTGGGATCGCGACTTTCCCATCTGAGTTTTTCTCCTGTAACTAGAGGTGGCAAAGATGAGGTGGAAATGGTCGTCCCTATCAACCGCCTCCTTAATCCACCCCAGACAGGCTATCAACCTTTTTCGTTGAACGTCGTACTATTGTGACAATGGGGGATAAAAGCAAAATAAGACTTTTGATGAGTCTCAACAGAGTCATACAGTGTCTTCAAGAGTTGGAGCAGCGCATCGGGAAGATTTAGTCGGTATTGAAGAATGTGGATGATTATAAACCAAGTCTTAACGAGTTTCATAAAATAGCTCAAATTGGGACATAAACTTCCTGATCGTATCCCTCATTTGAAAAATAAAGCCATCACCAGTGTTGAAATGTCATTAAATATGTATGTCACATACCTAATCATCCTATCCGAAGTATCTTTTAGTTAGTCCTGAAGTAACACGACAAGTGGTTCCAGGCAACAGAAGCAGTGAGAAAGCATTTGCGCCCATTCTCTGTGACACTCCTCAACTAAAAGGATGATCCAATCTGAAGACCATAATTACACACTTTTTTTTTTTTTTTTTTTACAGATTCAGTGAAGTACGAGTATCCTGCAACAGTTCCCAGGGGTCACGAGACGCACGGCGGAGATGACGTCGCTGTATACGCCAGCGGGCCCTGGTCGCACCTATTCAGCGGCAATTACGAACAGAACTACATTCCGATCGCCGAAGCTTACGCTGCTCAAATAGGACCTTCCAGCTCGAGGAAGCTGAAATCCGGCGCAACCGCTCGAGTCGCCAGCAGTTTTCTCATAGCCTTATGCGTGTCGGCAATCGTGATTTTCAAGCAGTAAGGCAGTGGTTCGACTCGGCACCGCAGTCGCGCTTCACCCTGCTTCTCCTCGACACGAAATTGTTACAGCCGCCGAATAATATCGTAAAGCTATCGCGTGGATCACAGCCAATTTTGATCAATGACATCGTCATGAATATTAAAACTGACGATTTAATACGAACAAGAAGAAAATTCACGCCCCACTGTTAAATTATTATACGAGAGCATGACGAGTTCGAATGGGAAGATGCGACTAACTTATATGCGGCGCCGGCGGGACTCTCCATGTCAACGACAAAAAACTCAAGTCGAGGCATTAAAAGAAATTCACACATCCTGCGGCGAGCAGTTTGCTACAGCTATTGTAAGAAAGAACAGAGAGCACTAATTGAATGTATATCAATCTAATATGTAATATAGGAACCTTGAGAACCAGCACTCGTCACCGAGGGTTCTGGGCACGTTGGATCCTCTTGTCTTTCTCTATACGTTATTATGGTAGCTTCATCCCAGTTACATTTCGTTCTTAATACAGAGACCATTTGTTACAAAATTTGACTTGCCTTTTTCACGAATAAGAAGAATTAATGTTTATGTATGTTTTAACGACACTTTTTTCTTTAAAGAAGCTGAAATTGAGGAGAGCGGAGAGGTAACATAATTTTTAAAAAAAATAGTGAGCCATTAAAATCTCATTTTGAAAACCAAAGAACTTTAAAAATTATTCGTGCGATAACGGGAGCGCCAAAATATTTATGTTTGTCCAAATGGAAAATTAATGATTTAAAAAAATGTTATATAAGTATTTGTTTGTCTATTAAGTCAGCCTGGCTTCGCCAATGTCACCGAGTAGCCGGGATTAATAGGTTTCCAGAGAGGACCGGTGATATTAAACATTTTATACATTTGATGTTGAAAATTATGTTTGGGGAAGGAGCGAACAAGACTTGCTCGCTGAAGATATAAAGTTCGACAAGACCTGCGCATCACTCAAAATATTATGAATCTGTTATGATAATTATGAGCACTTATGAATCATTGAAATTGAAAATTCTTAGAAAACTGCAAACTCTTACAACTGTGAACCACCAAAACTAAAACTTCGCAAGGTAATTATCAGCTTTGACTATAGTCAACAGAATTGTGACTCCTTAAATTTGTCAATTTATTCTATTGATTATTGTCAACTTCAAAATCTTGACTATAGGAGAAACAGGCAGAAAATTTACAACCAGAATCAAAAAGAACGTGAAAAATCACAGAAGCGAAATGACGACAAATCACTGTTTAGAAAACACTACAATGACCGGGGAGACAGAAAAGTACAAAATCCTACACATAGAAAGCAACACAAGAAAAAGAAAATTAAGAGAACAACTAGAAATAATGAAGGCAAAAACAAAACAAACCCTAATAAACACACAACAACCAACTTCCAAAGCGAGAACTTACCAACTAATCAGGACCACAAGAGACAAGTCTCATTTAGGGTACTCCACTAATGATGGTATAACAGCCGAAAGCGCTCTGAACTACAGAAGAAGAAAAAGTGAATTGGCACACCCCCACAAATGGAATATTTTCAAAATAATGTGAACCTTCGAAATTGTGAATCCAAGAACTTTTGAACTATCGATATTATTCGAACTCTATTTGATGATAATAAATTTTGAACCCTCAGAATGGGTAAATCTTCGGAATTATGAACCTTAATCATGGCAATTACAAGCTCTAATAATGATAATCATGAATCCTCGAAATCCGGAACCATTATCCAGATAGTGGGATCTTGAACCGGTGACCCCTGGAAATAGTGAACAATGATACTTCTAAGTCCTGAAATTTGTAAACCTTAATAATGGTCAACCTAAGTAACAATGTTTGTGAACTGATGTTAGGCTGGTTAGTAATAGAGACAAAAATGAGCCATGCCAAATGAGTTTTCAAAATGGGCCCAGCGCACAAGCGCTAAAAAGAGGCTTCGCTCCACTTCCACCGAAGTCCCCGCAACAAAAAAATCATACGTGCGACAGAACCACGGACGTATTGATGGGGGGGGGGCGAATTTTTCACTCAGCAGTTGGGTAAAATTACCATTTCAGTCAGACGAGTTGATAAGATGCAACAAGTTAAAAGGTTTTTTTTTGCTTTGATATTTGGGAATTTTGTGCTCAGTCAGTTAAAAAAATCTAACAGGTCAAAAGATTTTTTTTGCTATGATACTTGGGAATTCTGAGGTGAGTCTGGCGAATTAGCAGAAAAGTTATAATCAAACACATCTGATACGTTTCGGTACAGGTAGTCAAATAGGGGATGCTATACCAGTGATTTTCGTCATGGTGTAAGTCCGTACAATGCATAAATTACATAGATCTTGTATGTGTAGTAACCCCGGGTTGATAGTGCCGGATTTAATGGAAAAGTTCTCCAGAGCTAACAAAAAAAAAAAAAAAAAAAAGTCTGACTATCAAAACGCAATTTTGAAACTTACCAAAAATCATCAATCCCAAGTAAATACGAAAATGGAGCCAAAAATATTACTAGCATCTTAAAAATTTACACACAACCTTATAATATCAAAGAAGCGAGTTCTTCATAACCAATAATTTACTACTGTAAACAAAGCAAGTTATTGGTCATCCACACATCAAATTGTAAATTGAAGATCGAGAATTAATAAGGATATCTGGTTAAATTTATGGTCTCTTCTGATTCTCATATTACCACCCTTACTTCCGATTGAAAATGTTCCCGAGAGATACTGGTCAGGTTCCCAAAAATTTCCCTTGATACTCGTAATATTTCGAATTTTTATTGAATTGGCCAGCAATACCATAATTTTGGATATCCGTGGCGTCTTGAAACGGCCCAGGGTGATCATATTCATTTCTCTCTTCACAACTACGAATACAATCGCTCATATACAAGGGTAATTTATTTCAAGTGAGGAGACAAGGCCATTCTCCAGCAAGAGATAAAGTAAAACATGTTTGATAATACAATGCATTTTTATAAAATTCAGGGGACACATACCCTTCTCCCCCATATCAGCACTTATGGCACCTCCACTCATAATTTTCAAAGACGCCTCTTGTATAGTAATTAATCATTTTCGGTCTAGAATTCACAATGTTACGTACACTGTAAATTCATCTATGACACTTTTTCGTCTTGATATTTCGACACTCGACTAAATTAGAATGTCCGCAGCACTACAGAGCTTTTTGGTGCTTCGATTTCAACCCGTACAAATCATCGATATTAAATTCTAAAATCTCTATCTCTTTTAAGTTTTCTCATACGGACCAACACATCCCGGCACCGGAATGTACAATAAAAATAAAAATTTTCTCCATAAAGAACGAGCAAAAAGAAACTTCGTATTCTGTAGGTCATCCACGCTGCAACTTGATTACGGGAAATCAAATGCATGTATTACTTTTCGTATAATGGTACATTGTACTTGGATCTCAGTAATATAATCATTATTTAAATTATAAGCATTTTCTGTTGTCTTATTTCTCTTTCACTGATATACGCGAGAAATGCAGAATTCTTGTGTTCCTCACCGGAATCCTACTTGAATAATTAAACCAGAGTCTGCGATGAATATACTAGAACACCGCAATTAAGATGTGGTTATTATGCACCACCTTATACGTTTATCAAGTAAATTGCATGTATAGGACTTCAGAGGGGTTCAAAACTGGGTTCAATCGCAGAGGCAATTTACTTTCACACAACTCTGGTGACTGATACGGAGAAGGTATTTTAAACCAAAAAACACTCCAGCGAACTTAAAATACTTTATTACAAAATTGTTCCCAAATGAGATTCCTAACTGAAAAATAACTGGACGAAAATGAGAAATGGTCACGAACTTTAATTCAAAAAGAATCACCTGCATCATATCTTTATAGCCAACTTGATTAACTGACTTCGGCAAACTGTTCCGCAAAATCACTTATTTCACAACCATACACCTGAAAAGAAAAAACAAATGAAATTTAGACCAATAGATTTCATTGTAATAAGTCTTCTACGGATCTTAAATTCTGAAGCAAATATCACTTTAATCTAGCAAAAGAAGGTTCACCAACCCTACTTAGGAAATATTTCAACACGTTAAAATCTTAGTATTTATAATTTGCACTTACTTATGCTATTCATAAACAACGGAAATCTCTTCTCATTCTTAAGGTCTCAACTTTAAGATACAAAATCCTACAATTGAAAACCCATCAAGAGAAGGTTATCTAATGACAAACCTTTTCCTCACCCTCGGAAGGAAATTCAAGATGCGCAATTTTGATAGAAACATGGGTCTCCGAATGCATGTCTATTAACTTGGACACAGCAGTTTATTTCGCAAGAGTAGATCGATAAACCAAAATGTTCATACTATAACACACCTGACTGACGTGTTCGAGAATCTGGCGTTTGCTTATTTCATTTTCAGCGCGGAATCCCCAAGACACTTGATACACCGCATCCTCATTGTCTTGAATATTTTTAACTTCCTCGAATACAAGATACCTTTGACTAACGAAATCCTAACATAATTCATATTTCAATAAAGGATCATTACTTTGGACTACGCGGAAGATCCACGAGATACAAAATTACTTACTTTCTTCAGAATACGTTCAACATCCCCGAAGAACGGATTATTACTGGAATCCGAGTTTATTATCTTCAATTTCCGAAGGAAGGCCATGAGTTTACCTGAAATAAAAAAGAAAATAGAACAGAGTCAGTGGAATGCACGAACTTGGACACGTAGAAGTATGTAGGGAATGCTACGCTAATTTGTACTTTCCTGAGCACATTTGATAGCACAATGGACTTTGTTTACCTTCTGTTATGGAGCCACCACTCATAAAAATCACACTCAGCACAGGAAGAAGTAGAATTTGTCTTTTACGTTCTTCGGGATCCCACTCAAGTGGAACTTCTTCGCTCCACGGAACCTCATTAATCAACATAAATGACTTGGTATTTTCATTAGTTTCAATGAAGTTGAACCCGTGAACCTTAGAAATGTAAAATGAATTTCGTGACACTATAAACTAATTACTACTTAGAAGTTTCTACAAGCTGAAAACGGACTAACCTGTTTCAACTGTTGTTTAGTCCGTTTGAGTACTTCGTTTACCGTCCTCCGTGAAGCTTCGCTCAGTATACTTTTAGTTATTTCAGTCCTCTTAATCGGAACATTATTGAACTGTTTATGTAACAGAAACAGAGTACACTGCTGAACATAGCGCTCGATTTCTTCTTCATCACCAAGTTGTGTCATTTCTACAAATGAAGTTGACGGTCTCACGTAATTGTAGACCTTCCAGGAACCGCGAGTTACAACTTACAAACGACTTTTTTCATGATCTGACGAACTGGTAAATTAAATAATGAACCTGTTAAATGAAAATTCAGAAATTAAGGCGCGAACTAAATAGAAAATGAAGACCGACGACGACGGGACGACCGACTGATCACATGGACGCTGTTAAGCAAGTCAGAACCAAGCGACATTAAGTATCATGGAACATAAGAAACTCGAACTTCGAAAGTTCGAATCACCGTTCTCAGAAAACAAATTTTGTTGCTTGGTTCTGTTTTGCTTGATAGCGTCTCGACGCGCATCGAAGTGCGGAAGCAGTATCCGCTACCGCAAAAAGAGGTGCGGTAATTTCCACAAATAGTACCTTAAACTACGATGACGAACGACCTTTTTTTACTAACAAATTGTAAAAGGTAACTTATCAGTCATTACCCTTTGAATATGTAAAATCGGTCACGATCACGTTGTATTCCCATTATTTAAAGGACTTTTTCCGAAAACAGTAATTGCTAAATTTCCACAAATTTTTCCGATGTTTGCTTTGATTGGTCGGCGGTTCGCGGTGAGAAGAAAGAAGTTGTAAATCACAAATCAAAACAACAGAACAAGACTACGTGTATGATAAAGTGATAACAGATGATAAAAATTCTTATTGTCGAGAATTTAACGTAAAAGTTCAGCGTAGAAGTTTCCGTTGAAGTTAACCGTCTATCAACTGCTATATGGAACGGAAAAACGTTCGAATGAAGCACCAAGTACTTCATGTCAGTCTGATGTAATATGCTCATTTCGACCTACGTATGCCTCGTTACTATACGTCGGAATTTGGCTCGGTCCTGGTAGTCGACGTCGACTCTACACTTTTGCTACGTCCTGCGAACTCCATTTGACATTCAATCGTCGTGATTTTTGCAGCCATGTGATAGAATCCACATCAGCACGTACTATGTTTTGTAAATACAACTTTTTCCTCGCGTTATTAGTCATACCGCTGATACTCAATGGCAACCACAGCTTCAATCAGTACACCCGTGATGATCTACACCGGTATAGAGAAGAAGTTCGCAAGATGTTCAATCACGCGTACAGCGGTTACCTAGAACATGCGTACCCGTATGACGAATTACGACCGTTGACGTGTGATGGCGTGGACACATGGGGTAGCTACTCGTTAACACTGATCGATGCTTTGGACACGTTGATAATAATGGGTAACTACACCGAATTCCAACGTGTTGTTAATATCATTACCAATACTATGAATTTCGATGCGAATACAAACGTTTCCGTTTTTGAAACGAATATACGAGTAATCGGTGGTTTACTCAGTGCTCACATTCTGTCTCACAAAGCCGGTATGGAGTTGGAACCCGGATGGCCTTGCAACGGGCCACTACTTCGTTTAGCCGAAAATGTCGCCAATCGGTTGCTGCCAGCTTTTGACACCCCAACTGGCATGCCATACGGAACTGTCAATTTGAAGAAAGGAGTTCCACCCGGTGAAACAACCATCACGTGTACGGCCGGAATAGGGACATTTATTTTGGAATTTGGCACGCTGACCCGACTTACTGGAGATCCGATTTACGAAGAGATTGCAATGAACGCGGTCAGATCGCTATTCCAATATCAGTCGAAGATTGGATTAGTAGGTAATCACGTGGATGTGATGACAGGCGTGTGGACATCTCAGGATTCAGGAATCGGAGCTGGCATCGATTCGTACTTCGAATATCTAGTCAAAGGTGCTTTGCTGTTTAACAAGCCAGAACTAATGTCTATGTTCCTAATTTTAGAAAAGTCAGTCAACAAATATCTCAAGCATAATGATTGGTTTTTCTGGGTTTCGATGCAAAAAGGCCTCATCACTTTACCATTGTTTCAATCTTTGGAAGCTTACTGGCCGGGCGTACTTTCTCTTATTGGTAATGTGAATGAGAGTATTAAGTCAATACACAATTATCATAACGTGTGGAAACGGTACGGGTTTACTCCTGAGTTCTATAATATCATTCAGCAGGAGGTGAGTACAAATAGAGAGAGCTACCCGCTTCGACCCGAGCTCATCGAATCAGTCATGTACCTGTATCGCGCTACTGGGAATCCGTATCTTCTGGACATCGGCGTTGATATTCTGAAGAGTATACAACACAGCGCTGTCACATCTTGTGGTTATGCAACCATCAAGGACTGTCGGGATCATACTTTGGATAACCGAATGGAATCATTTTTCTTAGCCGAGACTACGAAATATTTGTATCTGTTATTCGATCCGGACAATTTCATTCATAACCGAGGGGAGCATGGACGTGTTTGGAAGACCGCATCTGGCCAAACTTGTGTGATAGACGCCGGAGGCTACTTGTTCAATACCGAAGCCCATCCCATCGATCCGGGTATATTGCGGTGTTGCGGGAAAGAACCGTCGCCTACATTTCGTAAAAACGATTCAAAAAAAAGTTTCGAGCAGAATGTCAGGAAATTCTCCAAGAACGTTCGAAATCTTGAAGAAACTCTTTCAAATCGAACCGTGACTGATTCACAATCAAATAGTACTTCTTTGGATGCGGAAATCCTACGAGAACTACACAACCTGAACATGCATATGAAAACCAGAGTGACGAAAAAACTGGATTCTGCTGAGAATGACAAAACTAGATCTCCTGAGATAGAAGTACCGGAAGAACTAACTTCAAGTACGCCATCACGAAATGACGGTTGTAACACCCGTGATTTGTTGAAACACGTTTTCCAGTCAGCTAAAAGTGCATGCGATGCGAAGATGAATCAAGAAAATACTCCGGAGAATATAGCTGACTTCAAATGGTTCAAGGATTATTTATTGAATAAAACGGAATTCACTGGCGAAAGTTACGATCCGCAGTTCATGTTGGAAAGAATTTTACGAGAAAGAAAACAAAAGGATGTCAGAGTATTTACCGATTTTAATCTTTTATATTGCAAACCTCAGCAATTTATACAACGACTTTCATTTTTAGGACAATTTTTTGATAATACGTGAGTTTCAGAGGCTGTGCTTAGTTGTACGAAAATAATTATTACCGTTCACTGGAATTATAATGATGCTTCGAAGCACTAAATCAGGATTGGGATACATTCGAAAGTTCGAAGTATGTAGCGTAAAAAATATTTCTGCTGGACGAATTAGCGGAATACTCAGAAAAGGGCAAAAGACTGCTTTTATTTTCCATTATTTTCTATTTTTGCCTCCGAGCAATGGGAAACATTAAAAATTTAATTACTCACGCGAGTATGGTTGTCTTTTGGAGTTGAAAAACAATTATTGCATGAGTTAAGTATTTTGATTTGTTAAAGATGAAATGATGATAGTTCACTATGTTATTACATTGTATTCATTACTACATTCCATTTTATGTGAATGTTAGTGGCCATTTATCGGCGGATATCTCAATGTACCTTGTTACCAAATGTATTTTGTTTTCAACTAAAGTTATATTGTTTTTGTGTTTGTATGTTTTTTCTATTCGAGAAAAGTGGTGTGTATCCGATTTCGAGAAAATTCTCGATCATTCTTCCATGTTGTTAAAATGAATTCTTATTCAGGGTCTTTGGAGCACCATTTACATAGAAGAAGAGAGATCGAAAATACCGACTCAGCTTAAAAATTTTCCATGGAAGCAATATAAGGAAAAAGCTCGACGATTTTCATATTTTACCGGCCGGTGTCCCAAATGCCGGCTACATGGTTGAATGACCGAAACCGATGACTTACTAAAAAATTACCAATTCGGTACAAAACTTCTGCTGACTCATGGTCCAAAAAGCAGACTAAAATGGCCGAATATGCTGAAAAACGCCGACCTCGCCAGAAAATTACTACGAAGGGGAGGTCACACCCTTCGCTATGCCCCTGGTTATAGACTCACAAATGGTGAAAATCGTACAGTTTTCCCAAGTTATTCCTCCAGTCAACATCTCTCCACCCTGATTTCGTTTTGTTCCCCTCATTTTTCGCACAAAGCCTTTCCAAATTTGGTTACTGGACCGGTATTTGTTTTAATTTACTGCTCATGTATTTAACTCACTTCCCTCATTTCATTAGCTCGGTATGTACTCATGAGCAGCGGAGAGCTGGACAAAATCAAAAAGTTAATGATTGAAAGGGATAATTTTAAAATCAAAAAATGATTGTAAATCGTGATGCAAACTATTTTTTATATGATTTTTTTGACATCGAAAGAAATCCTGAAAGAAAAGATTTAAATTACAAAATAAAATTATTATGATTAAAAACTAATTGATTTTAAAACCAAGAATTAAATGATCCAAAATTAACTGATTTTTACTCCTCTATGTAAGAACAGGAACCCAAAGCCGCTCCGACCGAACTTCGACTCCGGATCTTATTCACTGTACGAACCCCAGTTTCGAGGAGGAAAGATGCAAGGTGTTGGAACGGAACCAAATGGCCACTCTCCTGACGCCCGGAGGAGCTAGAGTCATTTTTAAAAATTGGAATTGGAGCCTGAAGTCCTAAAGAGGAGTTCAAAGCTAGTTTAGAGCTGGAGCCGTGGACCAGCTCGACCGACTCCAAGCTACAGCTCTTGGTGGGAGGGGTTCGGAGGAAGGTAAAAGATGGAAAGGAAGGAAGAGAAAATGTTCAGGCGGCTTCAGGCTTGCTCCAACTCTGAGCTCCGTTTTAGATCCAGACTTTGCTTCAACTCCAGAGCAGAGCTTGGAGCAACTGTATAATAGGAAGCGGAGGGGAACCAGTTCAGGAGACTGAAGCAGTGGAACCCGGAGAAACATTTTGAAACTGGAGTGGAGCCGGAGCGAAGCTAATTTTAGGAACCTGCAGCAGAGCTCAGGGCAATTTCTTTCGACTCTCACACCCTGTACAGGCCTACAGGCAGCGTAAGACAGGGATGGAAAGTGTAAGCCGACAATCGCTCAAGTCGAAGCTTAAGCTCATTTTTGAGTAGCTTTTAAGCACTTCAGAAGCCAGTAGTTTATCTACAGTCGATTTCATATTGAATTGACTATAATGTCGAGTAAAATTGCCGACTTATTGAGAAGAAATTAAAAAAGCGGACAGCGAAACGCTCAAAAGCTAATGGTAAGAATAGAAAGCCATAGATAAGCTGAGGTGAATTATTCTAAAAAACTGTTAAGCTGAAGCCAAAAGTTTGAGCGCATCTGCGCATTGCAATTCACTTTCCAGTTTCCACCCCTGTCCCCTGTGCAACATTATAACAGAAGGTTCACTCACCCACAAGGCGCAAAATTCATTAATGATGTCACTGACAAAAAACATACACAGACCGCTCACGAAAATACAGCTTTTTTAGTCTTTATTTATAAGTTTTATAATAAACTGATGGATGCCCTCAACATATTTTTCTATTATTTTTACGTCATATAACATGCAATTGGCTACCGTTAAAAAAAAAAGAAAAAGATCCACTACCGCAAAAATTCAATTTTCCCATTACTTTCTTATGAAGTGAATTCCTGCGCAGGGGAGACGGGAGTAATTGTTGCAGGTTGCGAATAGGGATGCGGAAGCCGGACGATACAGCTTCCGCTTCCAGCTTCTCGCCTCCAATTCTCATTTAGCTTCTCCCTTCCAGCTTCTTTTACTTATTCTCAATTCTCACCATTTCACTTTCACTGTTTCACTAAATCATTAACTTTTTTTTTCTTACTTTTCCTTCTACTTTTTTAGATTAAAAAAAAAATTCATAAAATTGTAAAAAGCTGATTAAAAAGGCTGAACTTTTAGCTTCCGCTTCTGGCTTCCAGCTTTCAACTCACAGATTCAGCTTCCAACTGCTGGCTTCTCAAAGTTATACTAAAATTGTAAAAACTTCCGGGTTCTGACTTCCAAGCTACCGGCTTCTCCGCACCCGTTTCATTGGCCTTTGGCCAATGAAACTTCTTGGCGTCAAATAGGTTACTCGACGTTCACATCGAATATAAGTCGAATGTGTGTCTATTTGACACGTCGAATGTCGAATGCATTCGACGCGTCCATCATGCTGTTCCCTCCTTCCCTTCCACCCTACGCTTGTACTTTTCCAAGCTTCCGCTAACGCGTTTCAAATTCTGTTCTAATCTAAAAAGTTCGATCTTCGAAATTCCTATTCACTATTTCTGAGCAGATAATAATTGTGATTTAGTAAATAACTGAAAGTGATGATATCAAGTAAGTGAATTCCATCCACCCTTCATTTTAAACAATCTAAATTCATATCTTGAAGATCTTAAATTCGAGTTTAGAATCGGTAATTTCGCGTGAAAATTCGTCGCATTATCGATTTTTTTTTCTGTAAATTTTAGAAGTTGAAGATGAAGCGTTATTCCGTTAGTTATCAAGAAATAGTGAAATAATTGTACTCCGCATTAGACGCTGAGACACTCTGTGATCAACCCTGTCGCCTACTGAGGTTTCGCCGTAATTGTTCAACCTAGTACATTGTTTTGATAATTTGCTCAGAATGTCCAAGAGGACTTCTCCAGGTACGTATACCATTCATACTTCTGTATATTCAACTATTAAAGTTTCTCTCGGTAAACCCACAATCATCATGTGAAATAGAAATTACCGGGAATTAAGTTCCATTTTTTAATGGATTCCTGTTTTAACGAAATTCAGTTTCGTCTTCCGAATTCGGGAGGGTCTGACTATCGACATCGAAGGATATAAGAGATAGTCTTTCTTTAAATCTCAATCACATTTTCTCACGTTTGCCAGTGTTTCACCTTACCCAGGCGCAAATGTCTCGGCTGAGCAGCCAAGTTCAAGTGAAGAAACGAAGAAACCCAAATTCAGTTTTACACCCGGTGCCAAGAATTCATTTTCATTGTCGAAGAAAGGGATTCAGATCAAATTATCATCTCAGGTAAACGTCCATGTGTTCGTACTTTTCTACTCTTGTACTGAACTCAAAATTCATGGTCATTGTTTTCATTTCTGATTGCAGAAAGATAGTGTCAGCAGTAACCTGAAGGCGCCGTCGAAATCAGTAGCATCAGTTTTTGGGAATGACAGTGACGATGAACCCGAAGAAATGCCACCAGAAGCACGCATGAGAATGAGAAATATTGGAAGGTAACTTGATAGTCACGTTTCCGCAACATAATTTTGAGTTAATGTGAAGTCCAGGTTACTGAGTGGTATGTATTCGGTTACAGGGATACTCCTACATCAGCTGGACCGAATTCATACGGCAAAACTAAACAAGGATTCTGCAACGCGAAAAAAGTTTTCGAAAAGACGATGAAAGAGGCCGCTTTAGAGTGTTCGGATGACAAGCCGAAGCAAAAGACGAAATTTTAACTTAGTTATAAGTTTTCAACCTTCTATCATTAAATTTAATTACTGTATCTGCTTCTTTTTGATTGTATTATAGTAAATAAAAGTGTTTTCGAGTAAGTCCAATTCTCTGACCTTGAGATTCAGGTGATTTCTTTTTGAAATCAAATAGCCGGCTGTAGATAAATGTAGTTGAGAGAATTTCGAAAAATCGAATTGATTTTGTTTGAAAGGAACTTCGTATGGATGTGAAACGTGGACCATAGGAAAACCAGAAAAGTGAAGGATTGAAGCTTTTGAGATGGGGTGCTATAGGCGGATACTTAGCATCAAATGGACGGATAAGGCAAGAAATGAAGTACGTAACAGAGTAGCAGGTAAAATGGATATTGGGAATTGTTTGAAGAGGACAAATAAACTAATAGGGCATAATTTGAGGCACCCAAGAATATCACTGCTGTTAGAAGAGTGGGGGGGGGGGGATTGGGTAGGTCGACAGATTCCAGCATCAACAGATAATCAAGGATGTCGAATGTGTTATTAGCTTATTACGAAACGAAAGAACTTCCACAAGAACGGGAGGAATGGAGAGCTGCATCAAACCGGTCGTAAGACTGATGACCTTATCATCATCATCACAAGATGATAGATTAACACGATAGTACCACATCTTGCACTATCAGTGAGTTCCAATTTTTTCGAATTGCTCTAGTCAGCAGATGGTAATTAGAAGCTCCTGCTCATATTACGAAATATTATAGTTAAATCAAAATTTTATTATTAAAAGTTTACAGAACGTAGGGCAACAGAAATCATATATTAATGTTCGTCCGTCATTTTCGTTGCTGTTGTCCGCCTTGTCTGACAGCATCCTAGAAAACAATATTTTTAGGATTAAATCAATGTACAACGTGGAATACGCCGATAGTCACAATTAAAATGAGGGCAGGGTACTCAGTAATTTTCCCGACGACAGTTTCAATGTTTGTACGAATCAGAACAAATAGAATAATTCAGAAATTCTGTTTCCTAAATCTGAATACGTTTTCACAATTCGCTTACGATCTTTCGACTCACACCCACATTTCACATTGATTTTCAAAGGCAATATCGATAATACTCTAGTAAGAATTGAAGATTACTCACATTACGAGGGAAGTTACGCATCGGCGGTGTCCTGATACGACGATCTTTCTTCGATCGATTTCTGACTACTTTTGAGTGAATTGCACACGATACACAGTAGTGTAACTTGGCATACAATTTCGGTAAGGTATACGCTGTAGATAGTAATAATCAACATGAACAACGATTAATCAAATTATACGGCACAACCGAGGTTGAGAATTGGACGCTGATACTTACTTTCATAAACGCTAGCATCAGTAATATCTCGAACAGCAGCAGCTTCAACGATATTCCGGATTACGAATTTCTTAATAGCCTTGTCTTTAGGTACACATCTCGCACAATTAGTACATCTGACTGGATTGACACGGCCTCTCCCATGTTTCGAACGGCCACCGTTTCGACGTTTACAAGTCTAAATCAGAAATAATAGCATAAGGTTTAAAATCATACATTTGAACTGTAGGAATCGGTGACTTAAAATTGTAGGGTAACTTGTTAAATACAAAGAACGAAGGCGACTTACCATCTCCAATCGATGCTAATAGTGTTTCGAAGCAGATGAAAGTACTTTAATGAAATTCAATCACAATGAAACGATAGTGTAAAACGAGAAAATTGCAAGAACGAAGAGAAGTTCCACACGCGACACGAGAGCACAATATCGTGAGAAATTCCATAGGTTGTGTAAAGGTGGATTGAGATAAGGCCTTCGGAAATCGGATGTGGATGGAGGGCGGACAGAATCTATGATGGAAGAAACAGAATGGATGTCACAGAGAAAATGTACCTAATGTTCGGGTAATACCGCGAATATTAAGGTACTTTTCTTCAAAACAAAAAAATTCGATGTCTTCGACTATGTCAGTCTGTGTCTTTGTGAAGACCTGTTACAGCAGATTCTGCAGTTTGGCTGATTGCTGACAGCTGTGCAGGAATCAAAAAATTAACTGTCCGTGAAATGAGACCTAAACTCAACGTAACGCGACGACCCTAAAGTTCTTTTTTTCGAGATAGAATTTTTGTCAGGGCTAGGAACTAAATAGGAATTTTTTATCAAAAGGCGTAGGTACGTTAGCCTAAGCTTTTACTTTTACAGAATTTCACTATAAGCATGGCAATGGAAGACTGAAAGCACACGCGTTCCCAGCAGGTTTTGTCTTATGTAAAATATTTCTCAGATGAGCCCTCACTTATTCTCTTATTCCTTTCATCACGTAGTATTGATTAATGGTTCCTAAATCACACTTAATATGCAAGGGTAAGGGGAAAATAATGGAGAAAAAAATAGAAGGAGAAGGAAGGTCAAAAAATTTCCATTTCCATTGTGCTCCTCCCTCTTTCTTATTTTTCTGTCCTGCCACGCCTCTAGGAGTAAAAGGTCTTTTATGAGCTATCTTCTCAACATTTTTCACAACATTCCATACCCCTGTCGGCGAAATGCAAGGCCGTATTAGAACCGGAGTTTTAGGAATTAGCTTCTGGAGGGTAAACAGTGATTTTACATTCGGAAACACACCAATGGGATGCAGCCGATTGATTTCAGCACTATCCTGTTTCCGGTTTATTTCAGGTGTACTACCCATTCATCTCAGAATACAATTTTTTGAATTTATTTGTCCACAGTGCTTGTACCGTCTGTATTCTGCTATCTACATGCACGGACGTACTGAAGGGGGACAAAGAAGTAATTCTCCTCAAAGGCTTGGGAACTGGCTTCAATTGAAAATCCAATTGCTCTCAGTTTGAAAATTTGAAACTTCTCCAAAAGTTTTTGCTTTTTATTTACTCCAATAAGTAAAAAATAAACTGAAACTTTTTTTTTTCGCTTGCTCTGCTCGCAAATTTGGGCGCTTCTCAGTTCGAAAACTTCCGACTTTCTCCCCTCGCAGCCATTCCTTTCTAGTACGCCCCTGTATTCATATTTGATTTTGTAACCACATAATATAGGTATGCCATTTACAAAATAAATAAATAAAAAGTGTCTAAAACGTCGTACACATTAGGTCATCAGTAAATTATTCCACCAGTACAACTGATTATAATTCAATTTTTTGGCAATGATGCAGTTAAATTTAGGACAAATTTTCGTTAAACATGAATTTCTAATCAATGGTAGTTGAAGTTCGCAACATGCTCACGAATCATACGTGATCAGAAACTTCTAAGTATACATCCCAAAATACAATAACATTATGAAATCGTAACTCTACCTCTGATGTTGGCTAATGGATTCCTAAAAGACCAAAAATATGGGTTCTGGTTCCGGTTCTTGATAATTTTTCGATTTGGTTTTTATTTCGGCTCCCGAAACAGAGGGTGGGGGAGTGGGGGTGAGTACTAACCCAAATCAAAGATTGATTGGATTTTGGAACGGATCCACTTTCAAATAATAACAGGGTGGTCACTTTTCTTCAATTATGAATTTCCCTGATTTTTCCAGATCCACTTCTAAATGTTTTCTCAACGAGTAAACCTACGGGTTGGAAATTCATCAATGAATGTTGTCACTCAATTTTGTCTTCAATTTCTAGTACCGTAATTTTCTACCAATAGGCAATTAATAAAAATCTTATACAGAACTGAACACACACCATTCGGGAGCGAGCTCCAGTCGGTCAATTTTTGAATAGTCTGGTAGACCTTGTCACGAAGTGGTCGGAGGTCAGGGATCCGCAATCCAATAGGTACCAACCATGTTTTTATTCGGGGTTTTGATAGAAGTGGGAACAAGTGCGATTTTATTTTCTGCGTCTGATTCTGGCTACCGTCAACTGGGGTAATATTGGACATTAGTGGTAATATCGGCCACTCATGACTTGTTATATGAGCGCTAGTATCGTTATCAGTAAAGTCAACTATGGTAATTGGTAATATCAAATATCGGCAGTAATATGGACTGCTTACAACTTACTGTAGGAGCGCTAGTATCGTTATCAGTAAAGTCAACTGTGGTACTATCAAACATCGGTAGTAATATCGCCTGCTCATGACTTATTGTAGGAGCGCTAGTGTCGTTATCAGTTAACAAGTCGTGAGTGGCCGATATTACCACTGGTGTCCAATATTACCCCAGTAGACGGTAACTATTGTAGACGGTAGTACAGCGTTACATCACTCAAGGGTAGCCGTAAAATTTGTACGTGATTCATGTTGCCAAGAAAACAGAACCATAATACTTCTAAACCACACAATTTTATTGAGAATTTATTTTTTGAAAATTCCCCGACTTTCCCTGATTTCCAGTTTTTCCAGTAAAGTGGCCACCACCGAATAATGATGACTCCTGTTCCTATGGGTTTCTGCCTCCTTAAGCGATACCGATTCCAAAAGACAATATAAGTTTTCTGGTTTTTGGTTCCAAGTCGACCTCCACATTCCACACGAAACTCAAAGATTTCTTACAACCGTACAATATTTCAGTTTCCTGTTATGATCAGCTTTCTGCCACCTTAATTTAGAGAAACGTAGGTGAACCAAAACTTATTCATCAGTACCTACCAATTCAGGACCAAAGTTGAACCTAAGAAAAACTCAACTCTTCCGTAAACAGAGCCTGAAAGTCGAACAAAAAACTTGGGCTTTTGGCTTAACTTATGCCCTTTGTCAACCAGACTAGCCCATCGGATCAAGGGCTGGTCGGTGCTGGATGGGGGGTCAGGGAGTGACCACACGTACATCATTTTTAAGCTGGCAAATAAACCGAAGTCACTGCTCCAAAGAAGCTGGGGAAGATGGGCGATCAGGAAGCTCGATCGATTAGAGACGAGCTTCTTGGCTTTCGAATGTCGGGCGGAAGAGAGAGCGCGGAGGCCGCGGCTGCGAAGACCATAAAGACGGCAGTAGCGTCCTACAATTGCGCAATGCTTGTTGCCGGTTCATCGCAAAAGAGACAGCCAACCTATTTGTCGATCGAGGACATCGCCGAGCTGCGGAAGGAGTGTAATCGACTTCGTTGTCGGTACCAACAGACGAGAAGGGACGACGAGGCGGCAGCAGGCTTGCAGGCTCGTCGCCCGCTCAAGTCAGCCATACAAAGTAGCAAAAAGGTGGCTGGGGAGGAGCTATGCAAGGAAGACAACAACCATACAAGGTGGTCAAGAAGAAAGCCGGCGGGCAGTCGGTGACGAGTTGGGGGAGCAGCAGCAGATGATTCAAAAACTGTTCCCCCAGCGCCCCCGCAAACAGTAGCATCCGTCGAAATGCGACAGGATTTCCCTCTGCTTAATGTTGGAGAAGTAGACAGCGCGATAGACCGGATCAGGACAGAGGTCCACCGGGCAGACCTGTCCCTCCTGACCAATGTTTTCAATCGCGCGCTGCAAGAGGGGACATTCCTGAGCAACTGGAAGACGGCGCGGCTAACACTGATCAAGAAGCCCGGAAAATCAGATGGCCAATCTTCTCGTACCGACCTATATGCTTCCTGGATATCGATGGAACGGTCAATAGGCTGGAGGAGCACTTTCGAAAGAGGAAGACGATTTTGAGCAATCAGAAAACGGATTCAGAACTGGCAGCTCGACTGCGAACGCAACGCTGAAGCTGAAGCGGCTAGCGGAGAAGGCGATCGGTGAGCGGCAGTTCTGCGTGGCGGTCAGCCTCGACATCAAGAACACGTTCAACTCGATACCATACACGCGTATCATGAAGAAGTTGGAGTGTTATACCTTCTGCACGTTATTCGCAGTTATTTCAACGGCCGCTGAATAGAGACGGAATCGACGGCCGGTCCCGTCACCTAAGGGTTCCACAGGGATCAGTACTTAGACCCACCCTGCGGAACGTTGCCTTCAACGGACTGCTGAGGCTGGTACTACCATTAAGCGTTAAGCTTATTTGCTATACGCCAACACGCTGGTGGTACGCCAAGTTGAGACGACAGCAAAGGTCAGGCGACGAGTTAACCAGGTTTGGAGGTGCTGACCCACTGGGTCGTGTCGGCAGAGCTGCCTTGACGGTGTACACAATACGGAGGCGGTACTGTTCACGATGCGACGTTAGTACAGCCCACCCACTTTTGTCTTAAAAGGTGCAGAGGACTATGCACAGCCCTGACTGAAGTACCTGGGGTACTGCTATTCCGAGGGCACTTTAGGCGGGCAGCTGGAAAGGCGGATCGAGTAGCTGGACAGTTGTCAGTCTAATGTCGAACCATAGAGGACCGAATGAAAAAGAGAGAAAGATGTACGTGAATGTCATCCTGTCGGTCCTCCTATACAAGGCACCAGTATTTGCCCTACAGGAGAGCAGAGATCAAAAAAATCTAGCGAATGGCCGCGATGAGGTGTGTCAGTGCGTACCGCACTGTTTCTTCAGTGGCAGTAGGCGTGTCATCATGTATACCACCGATCCAACTCAAGGTCGGCGAAATGGCGGAGGTATACAGTGCAAAGAAGAGAGCGAAGACGAAACAACTTGAACATCAGTCTACGCTTCGTAAGTGGAAGGACGCACTAGCCCATTTGACCAAGGGCGAGTGGACTTGAACGCGAGTACGTGACCTCAATTAGTGGGCAGACAGGTCCCATGGGGATATGAACTTCTACCTGACTCTCAAGTCCTGAACGGCCACGGGTGCTTAAGCACTCACATCGGATGGCGATAGCACCGAGCCCCTTGGGCATGCAGGGGCGGAGGACAACTACCCGGCACATCCTGTTTGAGTGTGATGCCTGGGAGCAGGAAGAGGCGTGGGATGGTAATAGCGATCGATCGTCTCGTGTCGGACTCCTTGGTTCCAGAAGTGTTGAAGAGTGGAAGCGAATGAAACTGGGTGTCGGTCTTCGTCTCAACCATCATGAAGAAGATGCAGACAGAATGGTCGAGATAGTGCGCCGACGGACAAAGTTAGGCCCACACTCAACATCATTTTGTACCATCCTAGAGTTACTGCAGCAGCTGAAGATCCCCAACGCAAGGTTCATCCCACCGTCACCTACTTCCTGTGTCGCCACACGTACCAAGACGTGAGGGATTGAGGAAGGAAGCGCGTCTGGCTGTAGTACACCCGAATTTAAGGTTAATGTTGGGTGAGTGCTTATCTCGATCAGTAGGGTATCCCATAGTGGCCCTGGTAGGACAGCGCTAATCCGAAGCGGGAAGGCGAAATGAGGGCCTGGGTCAGCTTTAAGACTTTCCCTCTGATCACTGATATGATACTCGAAAGGGTAGTTTTTTGGGACAGGGGTGCGGTATCTGGGGCGTCAATTAAGCATGCGTGCATCGCCATACGCTCAACCAATGGAACGTAGAACCTTGGAATGTAAAACTTTAGCTTTTGATAATCGGATTCTCGAAGTATCGTCCGGCTTTTAGCTTTAGCTCTAACTTTATAGAAATCGTTTGACTTTCGTTTTAAGACTTTTGACTTTCGATTGACTTTCAGGCTCTGCTAAAACTACGTTTTCGTTAGGTTTTATCTTCATGATCACAAATCTATGATTCACAAAGTTAATGCCGCTAAGCTACGGGGTGGAGGGACGAGAGTGGAAAAAACGGACAATAGTAAAAAGTGAAAACTAATAAAAACTAAAATGTCGAAAAATCAGTACAAGGGGAGTAACATTCAACTTCACCTTTTGACTTTCAGATTTTCAAAATATCTTCCGGCTTACAACTTTCGACTGACTTTCAGGCTTAGTTCATAAACTGCTTCAACATTCTGAAACGCGAGGAGGAAATTTCAATGAAGGATGCAACTCCCATGGGATCCTTGTTACGTTTACATCCCATTCACTTATCTACTTTTTTTCCCCCCCATAATAATTTCCGAGCACAACCACTAAAATAACGATGATAATGTAATATGAGGAATAAAAAAATTTAATATAAAATTTAAATAAATAATAAACATGAAAATGAAATGTCACTAAACAAAAAATTCATAAGTTAACACATATTTTATTGTAATACCAAACAATATCCATTTGTATAAATTACGATAAAGCACCGGAGCATTTTACACGACACTGGCTTGCTTTATGGACATACTCTTGAAAGTACTCATGAATGAGCTCATTTCTGTCACGTGTTTTTCGTCTTGACTCGGAGTCACGGATAGTAAGCCATCATTTTCTAATCGTCCTAAAATGCAAAAATTTGCCGATCAATGAATTTTCAGTGCTCGTTTAGTCGACGTTTTCAGAACGAAGTTGAACTTACCGATCCACTGAAGTGATCTCGATTTTGTCATATTCACACGAGAAAATCGTTAGAGAAAAATCTAGGCTATCTACTGTTACCACATTCACGAAGTCGGAAATTTACACAATCTAAAAATCTGAATCGTACCTGATAACGATGGAGAGGGGCCCTGCGAATTACTGCATAATTTGGTACTATAGCCCGAGTCATTGCCCGGAATATCGGTCGCTTTTTCGCAATCTTCGTCCGTAGATTCGCAACTGTCGCCATCTAATCTCGACGTCTTCCATAATTTTGAGCTAATATTACTTTCAATGCTGGCAGGAAAATAAAACTGGCGATTATGACTCGTACTCAGTTCCGCACGGACGGCGTGAAAGCAAGGACTTGAGCAGCTAGAACTCCGTTGTTTGTCGGAGTCTTTATCACGATTCCTCAAAAATAGTATATTTTTACGCTTCTCCGATTGCTCGGATTGCCCTCGGTCCTTGGCATATTTGTCGACGTCTTTGCCACAGTCGACATTGAAAACAGATTCGAAGCTACGCGTTCGACCTAAGAAACCGAGGGCACTGTCAACCTGATTCAGACGGGTTACGTCACCAAAATCGGGGTGCAAGGTGTTGGTGTGTTGTTGACTACCCAAGCAATATTCCAGCGTACTCAATCGCTTATTAATTGCATCTTCGGCTCTATGAATTTGTTTTTTAATTTTTTTCGTTTTCTTCTCCATGCGAGTTTCCAGCTCGTGGAAGAGCGGAGCGCAATAGCACGCGTACCCAACACCGACTGGGCCCTGAATACGTAGAAAATCACAAACATATTAAACTACTTCTTTTGAAGTTACAAAGGGACTAAAAATCAAAATTCACCTTTCTTATATTTCCAGCTAAATCGAGGTAATACTGTTCTCCTTTTCGAAGCGGATCCGGTGGCAATGAATCCAGTCTGGGTTCCGGAAATTCTGAGCTGTCCGGATAGTAATGGCAACCATAAGGAGACCAAGGCACTACTGTCGGGTTATTTACAGCTGGTTGAGGTTGAATGTGTTTTTTGCTTTTGGAGTGTATTCTAGTCGCACTTGTGCTACGTTTCTCGACCTAAAAAAATAACCGTGTTTCCAATTAGACAGATGATAACTATAACATCGACCTGGGATCACCGGATTCCTTCCAGATAACAACAAAAATCGAAAAAATAGTTGATTAAAAATAAAATTAGGTGATTTCAGGTGAGAAAGCATCGAGTGACGAGAAACCCAAATGACTGAGTGTAGTCAGCAACCACAGATTCTATCTTTC
>JAJSSI010000285.1:0-25000 GCA_031841125.1 Acanthococcus lagerstroemiae
CGAAGCAACCAGCGAAGACTGCTGACCGCGTTCGGTAGTACCTCAGACAGCGACTTACTGAAATTCAACATTCTCAAGGTACGGATTCGTGTTTTCGTCACGATATGTGAGTTTTCTTGGTGAATTCTTTTATTGATTGTTGTGTGCGCTCGGTGCAGTTTCGAAAGAAGACGCTCAAGTTCGCCAAGTCCGGTATCCACGACTGGGGCCTGTTCGCGATGGAACCGATCGCAGCCGACGAAATGGTCATCGAATACGTGGGCCAGAAAGTACGTGCTATCGTGGCCGATATTAGGGAACGGCAATACGAAGCGACCGGTATTGGCAGCTCGTACCTGTTCCGGATCGACATCGATAATATCATCGATGCCACCAAGTGCGGAAATTTGGCTAGGTTCATCAATCACAGTTGCAATGTAAGTGTTACGAAGAAGAGCATACTCGTTACGCGTCGGCTAACTCGAGTAAACGTGTGCTTATAAATTATTTCGGTTTAATTGCAGCCGAACTGCTACGCCAAGATCATCACCATCGAAGGTCAGAAGAAGATCGTCATTTACTCGAAGCAGCAGATCGCCGAAAATGAAGAAATCACTTACGATTACAAGTTTCCCATCGAAGAGAATAAAATTCCGTGTCTGTGCGGTGCTCCTACTTGTCGTGGAACGTTGAACTAAGTCGCAAAAGCTGCAGCATGCCTCGCTGCTAGATATTACCACCAATCATATTTTTCCCTCGTTGATGCTTGTTCGTCGGTTAGTTTTTCGAGTAAACTCTTCATATACATGTTCCTAGTAACCGTTCACCCGAACGAGCATGTCTAAGTAGACATGAAAAATGTAAACGATAAATCTGTAAATAAGACTAAGCAGTACGTTGATTACTCGAGGACTTTTGGATATAACGAACATTTTTTGATGGACAATTAATTTGAACCTTAAGCGGTTCCTGTGAAAGGTTTTATAAAGTGAACTATACGCCTTCTGTGTACATTAGAATAGTTTAAAACTACATGCGTTTATTATGAATGCGCGATATATACAACGTTGCCGAGTACTAGTCGAAGGATGTTCATATTTTGTACACGATAATATTCGTGTTGGAAGAATTCTTTTGCATTCTGTCTGAAAGATGATTTTTATTCACTGAAATTAATCATCGTCTTCGTATGTTTTACCAATAAAATTCAAGAAATTTTTATAATCACTTTTTTATTTGCAACCGATGTATGAAAATTCGTTAATTCTAGTAATAACTGCGGACACCTTTAAATTCAGACAGCAACAAGAATGAACCGTTCATCTAAAATACAGGAAGATGACATAGATTTATCCATTCAGTTGAATCCCATAAACAAAAATATCGAAGATAAAAACAACTCCGATATGCTGAAGGAAGAAGAAACTATACATCAAATTGGGTACGATTAGCCCCACAACATTCAGCGATATTCACACGATTCGGTATTCGGGTACTAATTTCCTTCAAAATACCAATGACAATTGTAACATCCACGATCAGAAAACGGAACGATTATCTTCAGTTACTAGGTTTTTTATCTGCATTCAGCTGATGCTGCGCGATGTCCGATAACACTTGCTGTACTTGTTCATGTAACAGCTCACCATGTCTGACTTCCTCCCTCAGTCGTTCCGCTGCCGCCTGGTTCTCCTGCTCCAACCGTCGTAATCCGGCGACCTGCAAGAATCGCAATGATGGCCATCTATATCCAACAAATTTATATGCGTAAATCGTTCGATCAGCTTACTTGAAGTTCCAATGACTGTTCATCGTTCGGTAAGGATTCAATAACAGCGTCAATATCACGAGCTGTGCGTGCTATCTGGATCGCGAATAACTGAGCGTAGTCTGAAATCGTACGTTACACTAGTCAAAGTATTCCAAAAATGCTAATTTGTTGTTTCCCATAATGTTAACGTTACCTTCTTGTTGCTGAGGTGTCTGGGAGCCATTTCGATGATCAAACCCCACAAACTTGTTCGGCTGGGCAAACTGCTGAAGTATGCCAATAGAATTACAAAAGTTCTCGGCTTGCTACAGAACCAGAATAATGTTAGTTCCTTTTGCTTTATGCGTGTAAATTTTTGCTGTTTCAAATTACACACGGTACTTACTTGATTCACCAAATCTTGAAGTTGAGTTAATCGATCTGCCATTTGTGCACACTATACTTTCTCATCAGAGTAATATTATTATAGTATTTCTCAGCTTATTCTTCTTGTTCTTCCAAATATCACAAATTCTCTCTCTTCCACAATAATAATATTATTCTTTACATTACTCCAGATTACTGCCATTCCACCATTCCACCTTCCGCCATCACCAAGCAGCATCAAAGAGATAAACCAGTGGATAAACCACGAAAGTGATAAGGTGATAACGATTATACAACAGTATTCTAAACGGTAACACTGATGTTTTATGTTCTAACAAAAACATGGTAAAGCCAGAAAAGTTTTATTTTTGTTATGATTTGTGGAATTTGTCTGTGACATTTGGTTTCCAAATTGCAAATCCAATCCGTTCTTCTTCGCACGCTACCTACACCAACCGCCAACGCTACAAGGGTAACAATTTTCAATTTGCCTGTCACGTTTCGTGTCTCCAATAGCAAGACTTAAAGTAAGTAATGTCAATTTAATTTATATGTTTAATGTAGAGAATTTGCTAATATACGGTGCATGATTTGCTTTACTCGACTTCCACATGTATCACCGATTGAGCTCCCACGTGGTGCTCCCATAGTCCTAAATTTCGTAAAATTCACTACCACGCCGCTTAGTCGATAAGTAAGTGAACTCTTCGCCTGAGCTGGCGATTATATCCTTGATTATTATTGTAGAAATGCGTTACGTTGCGGCCTTCCTCTTGGGCGCTCTTAGCGGCAAGGACCCCGGTTCCGCTGAAATCGAGAAAATCTTAGGCTCAGTTGGTATCGAAGCAGATTCTGAAAAACTTAGCAGAGTTCTTAGTGAACTTAAAGGAAAAAATATCGAGGAATTGTTGACGAGTGGTAAGCAAAACATAGTATTCATTTGGCCTCGCAAATTGTTGCAATGATGATTCTGTATAACTACTTGACCATCTTTCGGGTCTGAAATTGATGAAGGACATTTACATGTTTCTGATGCGCAGTCCTTATATTCTCTATTATTAGAATATTACTACAACATATTACATACGTTGATAGTTTTGTACATTAGCATTGGGTCTTACTTAGGCTGTGGTACTCATCTGAGCAATTTCTGAGAAGATACGTATTGTGGTTCTAGTACCTCGGGGAGTCTTGATATTATCACATCGGTTACATTCGTGATAACTGCTCGGATTCTATTGACCCGATAAAAGTTTCGTTTTACTTTCATGATTGATCTGAAGTTCCATTTAGGAGAAAGCAGTGAAAACGAGAGCAATGAATATGGAAATGCCCGAAAGTTAACCACTTAGCGATTTACACAGTCCAGTCACATTCCCAGTCTTTAACGTTCTCTCTACCAGTTGTAAACTTGAGCTCATGTAACGAATATCGGTTTTGGGGTGATCGTGATTTTTAATGTCAGCGTGTTTGTGGTGTCAAAGTAACATTTGAATGTTCTAAAATTTATTCCTCCACATGCTGAAATCACGAATATTATTAAGAACAGCTCGTATGTATTAATATTATTCTCTTCGGTGACTTCTGTAATGTAACATTTACCAATAAATAATCATGAATGGTAACTTGATGATGAGCTAATAATCACCATCTTTCGACTGCATTTCCGATGATGTGTACATTTACAAACTGAATACAAGTTGCCTAATTTTAAATTTCTCAGTTCTGCATTGTTGCGGGCATGTTTCATGTACTTGAGCTACCTCGTGTTCAATAAATGTATGATGAATTTTTCAGGACGTGATAAACTTGCTGCAATGCCCGTCGGTGGTGGTGGTGCTGCTGCACCTGCCGCAGCTGGTGCCCCTGCAGCCGCAGCTCCCGCCGCAGAAGAAAAAAAAGGTAAATATGATAGTTGCTAGTTGGCTGATCACGTAATTCCTTCAATGATGTTCTTTGAAGTAGGTTGAATTAAAACTGACATTTCAAGTGTATGGTGCATAGAAGTTGAAAACTAGGACCACACCAGTTTTGAAGAGAACTGTTTGAATTATGATTTTACGACATTTATTTGAAAAATATCGCGGTTTAAGATTTCGAAAAGCTATTGGATCCGATATTTTATCAAATTTTGAGACTTTATTTATTTATTTCTATTCTGCGTGATCGTTGTCGAGTTGATCATAAAAGATGAAATAGAAGGGCTTGTAAAATTTTTTAGATCAGCTTGTTTTTTGTATACTGGTAAATGGAAATCAGCCTCGTTACTTGTCAAACGAAGAACTTTTCAGCTTCGTGAAAGCTATGTCCAAAACTTAGGATTGAAGAAGTCTTGTAAGTGGGTCAAATTGAAATCGGATGGTAGTAAAGAATCCTGATAATTTTCGTTATCTCAGCTTTTCAAAATGATCTCCTGATACAATCTGTTTATTTTTTTCTATTGAATATAGAACCGTTGTTTCTATTTTATTGCCTGAGAATAAGTTTTTCAGATTGAAACTATGTTTTTATTAAATAATTTGAAATATGCTGTCCCAGGTTGATTTAGCGTACATTTTTATTGTTTGAAGAAGAATTCCTAATCCTTATCATAACCGTGCTGTTACTGCTCGGATATGGTCCCTCTTTTGATTTTTTGCTGTTTTTATAAGGCTTACCTACAGCAATACCCTTTTTTCTTTCGTTTTTTAACGCCTGCATAGAAAGTACCTCATTACATCCTTACTGTTCGCAACATGTTTGCTATTTATCACATACACAACCCGAGAGGAAATACCGGAATATAACTCATGTTGCTGCTCGCCCCTTCAACTCGTACTGCGAATCAATCGTCGTATCATAGTTTTCTCTTAGTTGTCTAATTATCACTTTTTCTTCGCTCTAATTTGATTTAGTTAGTCACTACGTTTGTGTGTTGATTTGATATTTTCTTGTTTCAGAGGAAAAGAAGAAAGAGGAGTCGGAAGAAGAAGACGACGACGACATGGGCTTTGGTCTTTTCGATTAATTTTAATGTTTGGTTCCAAAGTTGTTATTTTTTATAATTACAACATTTTTTTAAACGAACAAAATTCTGTTAATTGTTGACGTTATGTATCTGATAATGCTGGTGACGGAAGCAGAAGGTATATTGAGTTGACGTGTTGATAATAGCATGAGACCTATTTATCGGGAACGTCACGTTATTTAGTCGGCGTGGAGTACGTAAACGTGGGGAATAGTCAACATTTACGTTTCCCAAGTTTTCAGTCTGATTCACTATTTAATTGCCTGGTTTCCTAGGAAGTCGGAACTAGCCGAATGGTTGAGGTATTGAACAACAGGGCAAGTGAGCAACACTGCTACATTCCCGTCAGACCTAAAACAGTGCGTGATCTAACCGTACTATCGATTATTTTCTGCTCGAATCTTAAACCTTTAAGCGTTGAGTTAAAACTTGAAAGAAATTGAAAGCTGGTAGACTTCACCCCGTTGCTTTGTTGGACGCTATTATGAAAAAAGTATTCGAGTTCCGTGAATATCAAATGACAAGGAGGCTAAACGAAACCTGTTTCTCGGTGCTGTATCATACTCTATCATTCGATTTGTATAGAACTTGAACTTTCTTTTTCATCATCATGTTCACCTAAAGCTGAAGAGGAAGATGATTGAAATTTATAGCTGCTCAGATAAATAAGAATCGTCGAGCCGAATTAAGCCTGAACTATCGACAAGAAAATGAAATCAAAATTCAAAATACCGGATTTGGACTGGAGCTGGAGCCACTGGAGGAAAATTTTGGACTCAAATAGAATTTATAAATTGAGACATAAAAAGGAATCAAATTTAAATATGTGGATAGTCCTTTTTAATTTTCAAAAAGTACAAAACCAGTGTTGCCGTCCCGAAGAAAATTTCATATTTCTCTTTGTATTTATTTCTTCGTTTTGCTTGTGTGTGTGGAAGAAAGCTCGTTGCGTCATCAATCTGGCAGGCATTATTCAGTATCTGCCATCATGGAACGGTAGTGAAGTGTAGCGGAATTTGATTAACAGATTGTATGTGTTTCTATTAAAAGTAACTTATAAATTCACACCGAAATAACGTTTAGAATTAATGCTGTAGATTGGAAATCAAGAAATCATCATGGCCCAGATTCTTCCTATTAAATTTCAAGAACATCTACAGGTAAGCTGTTCATGTAACGCCCCCAGTTTTCCTATTCCTTTATGTGTCTCAATCATTCTCTTGTTCAATTTTTCCTTTAAAATGTCGTTTTTCTACTACAGCTCATCACTATACGTAAGATCGTAACCATCTGTCCAATATCAGCTGTCTGTTCCTTCTGATTCCATGTTAGCGTATAGAGGATCAGAAAGTGACTTGAAATGTTACCCCAAAAACATCACCATGTACAGTTATTTTCTTGTTTTATTTGGGACAGGCTTCTGTTTTTCTGATTTAAAAAAGTTGGGAGGAATAAAGTAAAGTGTAATTGTTGCTTTAATTCTGAAATGTCTGCATTCTTGATAGCCAAACTGATGCGTACGAATTGGGAAATACGGATTCATTTTAACTCAAGGCTTACGGTAATAACGAAATAGTTTTTAAATTCCTGCTCTTAAATACGTGCATTTACCCGTTAGGTTTTTGTGAAAAAAGTTTTACTGCTGGTTTGTTAACTTGAACTAGCTAATATATATACCCCGTTTCTCTTTCAGTCAATGTTTTCATTTACTTTCCTGTTTCCGGTTTCTTCATTCCAAATTGCTAATGATCTAATTTGTTCGATGATTATAAAGTGTTAGGCTGTTCACAAACTGACTGCTTTGATGAAATAACACATTATGAGAACGTGAATATTTTATTGAACGTGTACATATGCAATTGAAACTTAATGATTATAGTTTTATAAAGGCTGTTCACAAGCAGAATACTGTGATGAAATCATAATTTATGAAAACGTGCTCAAATATTGCATTGTTAATTGAGATCGATATTTAATGATTATACTATAAATGGCTGTTCACAAACAGATTGCTGTGGTGATAAATGTTTATTATGAAAATCGATTATTTAATTATTTTAGTATTGGTTGAGGAAGCATTTTTCATGATGAACCATTGAATGCCGATTACTGTGATAACTCTTTTCGAAAGCTTGGGAATGCAAGCCAAAGCTTTACCTATTTCTAATGATTTGACCTGATTTAGTCAACAGTCTGTTAACGCTATATTTCTGTTGCAGTTGACTAATGTCGGAATCAATCCAGCCAGCATTAGCTTTAATACTCTCACTATGGAGTCCGATAAATTTATTTGCGTCCGCGAGAAGATCGGCGAAACTGCCCAAGTAGTAATTATCGATTTAAACGATCCCACCAATCCGATCAGAAGACCAATATCCGCTGATTCAGCTATCATGAACCCAGCTAGCAAAGTACTAGCATTGAAAGGAAAAGCAGGGTCTGAAGGCTCGGCTGCAGGTTTGTTTTCTTGTCTTTCGTGCCAACGTGTTACCTGTTCTGCATACTAATCCTCGCCTGTGTTTTCAGCCCAAAAAACGCTTCAGATTTTCAACATCGAGATGAAAAGTAAGATGAAAGCTCACATTATGTCTGAAGACGTTTTGTTCTGGAAGTGGATTTCATTGAATACTCTGGCTCTCGTTACTGAGAACAGTGTCTATCATTGGAGCATGGAAGGTAAGACACCGAACATGAGCAAGGAGAGCTTAGAATTGAACTGTATGCCTGTGGAGCTGGAATGCTCTGAGTTGTCGGATCATCAAATTATAATTATTGTGCTGCTGCTACAGTACTAACCAGCGAATTCTTTTGTAGGTGATTCTACTCCGGTAAAGATGTTTGAACGCCATTCTAGTCTAAATGGATGTCAAATAATTAACTACCGTACGGATCCGAAACAGACCTGGTTATTACTCATTGGAATTACCGCTCAGGTATGTTCAAGTGTTGACTGTGTATAGAAGAGCTGAGTAATGGAAGTGACGTAACTCTGTACTACGAATCGGGTTTCGGGTCTTGAGTTTATGAATTTGCAATCGATGTGGTAGAAGATCCTGTACAGGAGACTGTGTAATGTATTGAGAGGTAACAGTTGTGTAATTACCGCCGCGGAGACATCAGGTTCGGGAGTTGAATTAGTTTCTGAATGTACCAGAATTGCCCCTGTATCTTATCTTTTGATCCTGGTTATTGAAAACTAGCTCAAAGGTTCACTGCGTTCAGAATTGTTGGATGCGTAAATACGTAAAAAGTTTACCCTTAAACGAGTTGTGTAACAAGTGAAGGCCGTACTTTTGGCCCAAGTGTACTATTTTCAATTTGAATTGAGAAAGAATGTTCCGGCTTTTAAATCGATTCATCATCTTAGTTGGCGAGTAATATAATCTGCACCGAAAATGCATCTTATGTAATTTCGATCCTGAATGAGTAGAGCTTTTGGTTGAAAAATTTGATCGTAGTCCATGCACAATCACTGGTAAATGAAACAGACAGTGATGAGTTTGTTTTCGAATTTCAAATCTCAAGAACTTTGTAATTTGTAAGCTAGGGTTCGCGCGAAAATTAATTTTAGTTCTAGGTATGTCATGCAAATGTAAACCACCTGATACGTTTGTCTTTTCTTAGATTACTATTGATGAGACTTTGTGATCTTATTCGTATCTTTACCCAAGTCTGCGGATCCATTTATATTAATTAAGACAGTACCGAAAGGAAAATTCAATTTCTTATTAATTGATCCAACATTCATACAGTGTATTTCAATCCTGGATTTTCATTCAAAATCAAAAATAATTGATATTTCAAAATGATGAACCAGTTGAAGATTCAGAAACACCGTGAACTCCTTTCTCAGTTTCTTTTTGTAGACCAAATGCTTTTCATTCAAACTGTCCCTCTCCGCAGTATCCAGCTCTGTACAATGCTTGTCCACTACTAGTGCTTCATATTTACTCATGACCAATAAGTTCTTTTGAATTTATTACTAACAACCTTGTTTTCCACAGCAAAACAGGGTCGTTGGTGCAATGCAACTCTACTCCGTCGAACGGAAATGCTCGCAGCCAATCGAGGGACATGCGGCCTCGTTCGCTCAGTTCAAAATGGAAGGCAATAACGATCTTTCCACGTTATTCTGCTTTGCTGTTCGCTCCCAACAGGGCGGCAAGGTACGTACATTCACTGTTGCCGTATGTCAGTTTGTTTTTGTTCTATTTATGAGTATTTAAATTCGTCCGTGTCTTCCCACAGCTCCATATTATCGAAGTCGGACAGCCGCCAGCTGGTAATCAGCCTTTCCCGAAAAAGGCTGTTGACGTATTTTTCCCGGCCGAGGCACAAAATGACTTTCCAGTCGCGATGCAGGTTCGTATCGAAAACATTGGTTCTACTTGAGGCGGTAACTTCGAGAGATTTTAATATCGATGGAGTATTACGAAAAGGGGGCGTTGCTCTGCTTCGTGTAGGGATGGAAAGATCTTGGGATATGTTGATTTCTGATAACGATTCGCAGCTCATTTGAAAAGAGGTTAGATCCAGGTCACTGTGTAGAGACAAACATACTGTGGTGATCTCAAAGATGTTTTCTGGTTTAGGTCATTTTGCTCATGGTGATCTTACTCTTGGAAGCCAGGCGTAGTCCATGTAGATCAAATCACCAACCAATGTGATCTAAGTGATCCAACAGATCGCAGTCTGAATGATCTGAGTGATCCATTTCATCAAGTGATCTCAGCCACCTCTGCCCTGACAAATTTTATTTCGCTCTGTTGATCACAATTCAGTCACTTTCTGGTTTTGTTGACTGAAATTTGAACGTAAAATATGAGTGCTAAACTTGTCAGTTTGTGGAGTATTGTCTCTCATTTCTGGAAAAGTGGCCTTGCTCCAGTTGTGATACGCCCTTGGGTAGATGTACAACAATACGATATCGTAGTAAAATGGAAGTTTGGTTCGGTTGTTCCAATATTATTCACGTAGTCAAACTCAAACACCCATTGATTTGTGAAAGAGTTTTTCTTAATTTTTGGAAGAGTTTCTAACAAATAGTGTTCTACAGGTGAGCGCTAAGTACGACGTAATTTACCTGATCACCAAGTACGGATACATCCACCTGTACGACATCGAAACCGCCACTTGCATTTATATGAACCGGATCAGTGGTGACACCATATTCGTTACGGCTCCGCATGAAGCCAGCGGTGGTATTATTGGCGTGAATCGTAAAGGGCAGGTTAGTTTATCATATGATTCTTACCATTATACAGTAGCGGAATTCGGATCAGTTGACTGAACACTATCCCAAATGTGATAGTGTAACAAATTTGAGAGGCAACCGGACTGAGATCTTTTGAAACTCACTTGAAAATATTCTATTTGGAACTCTGAGAGTAATGTAACCTGGTACCGAAATCCAGCCAAAAATTTCTCGTACTCAAACCCCTTACTGAAACCTGCAACCAGACGCCTGGAGCCTTTCTCTTAAAAAAAAAAAAATCCAAAAGCCTATTTGTTTCCACATGTACACAAGCATGGAATGAAACCTTTTGGAACCTACCTCATAACTCTTTGATTAACTTTGGTGAGGAAGTAAATTTGGTACTCGATCAAACTTTCCCAGTACCCCCTTCCGCTGTTCTCTTTATTCTTTGAACTCGAGTCACTTTTTCCTGACCTTTGGTTGTGTTCCGAAACTACTTCAAATGATTCTGTGTCTAAGATTCGAAATACTCAACCATTTCTCGAATAATGTTCCTTCGTATTTATTCCCATAGGTCTTGTCCGTCAGCGTTGAAGAAGATAACATCATCTCGTACATTAACACGACTCTGCAAAATCCAGATCTGGCTTTAAGAATGGCGGTCAGAAACAACCTGGCCGGCGCCGAAGAGTTGTTCGTCAGGAAATTCAACATGTTATTCCAGACTGGAAATTACGTCGAAGCTGCTAAGGTAATGAAAACTTTCTAAGAGGAAAATGCACTCCGACTTACTCTAGTATTGTCAATCCTAATTGCGCAGTGGCCTTCGAAGATTTGATGGCTTCGTTAAATGAGATTGAACGTGGGTGAGAAGACAGCATCGTATGGAAGTTTCCGTTGCATTCGTTTGACACATTTTCCCTTCAAATTAATTGATCCACAATCATTCTCAATTGTCAGAATGAAGCTCGAACTAGTGTAATAAAGAGCGTGACGTTGTGCCTCATTCTAAATATTGAAAGCTGCGAAAAACGAATTCGTTTAGCCGTACTGTCGGAATTATCGTAACGGTTCCGAACAGTAATTACTTTATCATTATTTCAAATAGCGCATTGGAAATGAAATTTCGAGGTCATTATCGGCGAAAATGTTTACGTATGCAGTCGCTCCCCTTTTGTGTTTATCAAGAAATAAAATACTATAGCGGAGTTTATTGCATTTAAGGTTGCCGCTAATGCGCCCAAAGGAATCCTGCGAACACCTCAAACAATACAGAAGTTCCAACAAGTGCCGATGAACACGGGACAGTCTTCTCCGCTGTTGCAGTATTTCGGAATTCTTCTAGACCAGGTTTATTGAACTGTTTCCGTTTTTTTCTTCTGGTTAAACGGATGAACATGACCGTAAATATCTGATACATTTGTGTATGCCGTCGATTACAGGGTCAATTGAATAAGTACGAATCCTTGGAGCTGTGCAGGCCGGTTTTGGCTCAGGGCAGGAAAGCGTTGTTGGAGAAGTGGCTCAAGGAGGACAAACTTGAGTGCTCCGAAGAGTTGGGCGACCTCGTGAAACAAGCTGATCTAAATTTAGGCCTTTCTGTGTACCTTCGTGGCAATGTGCCGAATAAGGTACGTTGAAGGTTTTTCGTATATTTAGATAAGCAGCATAAATATAGTTCGGTTTCAGTTATCTTGAAATGTTTTTGCATTTCAAGCTTTTTGATTCACAACAGTGAAATAATGTTTCATGTTTAGGTCATCCAATGTTTCGCCGAGACTGGTCAGTTCCAGAAAATTGTTCTGTACGCCAAGAAGGTCGGCTATCATCCGGACTATATATTCTTGCTGCGTAGTGTCATGCGAATCAATCCAGACCAGGGAGTGGCGTTCGCCCAAATGCTCGTCCAAGACGATGCCGAACCGTTGGCCGATATAAATCAGGTTGGTGATTCGTCGCCTTCCTCTTGATGTGCCGATTAAGAATGGTGAAAAAAGTAGAGAATGTTTGCTATGAAGTTTTCGTTCGATTGCAGATCGTCGATATATTCATGGAACAGAACATGGTACAACAGTGCACAGCCTTCCTACTGGAAGCGTTGAAAAACAATCGACCGGCCGAAGGACCGCTGCAGACTCGGTTGTTGGAAATGAACTTGATATCGGCTCCTCAGGTGAGAACTGAAGGAACCTCTGAAGTGGGTATTTTGAAATCACTGGTTGAGATCGGCCCTTGAATTTTCAATTCGTTGTTTCAGGTTGCAGACGCTATTCTCGGAAACCAGATGTTCACTCACTACGATAGAAGTCACATAGCTCAGCTGTGTGAGAAAGCTGGTCTGTTGCAAAGGGCTCTAGAACACTATACAGGTAATTTTGAAAGAAGTAAAGTAGAAGCTCCGAGGAATGTATGTAAATATCAGAGACAAGATACGAAATCTAGTGAGGAGAAGATGAGTAATTTGTTCCTGAAAATGTCAACAGGCCTATGCGATTTCCTCATTCCAGAGGGGAGGGGGAGGAAATTTGAGCCCTAATGAAATTTGCTAAAAATGTGCGAGGGTGTTTTACAATGTCTGGACACTTCAAGTCCCCTTCGTCACCGCCTTCGTGTGTTGTACTTTTAGCCAAACAAGTGTATTCTGATTTAACTAACTTCTCTTGCAGATTTGTACGACATCAAACGAGCCGTGGTACACACTCAGTTACTGAATCCCGAATGGCTGGTTGCCTTCTTCGGAACACTGTCTGTCGAAGACTCTTTAGAATGCTTGAAAGCAATGCTATCGAATAACATCCGCCAAAATCTACAAATTTGCATTCAGGTAGAAATCTTGAACCTATTTTTGGAGTTGAATTTCGACCTTGCTAACGTCCTAGCAGGTGGAATTGAAACTATTGTTCGTCATCGATGCTAACATGGTTCGGGTTTCAGATCGCGACCAAATACCACGAACAACTGACCACGAAGGCCTTAATCGATTTGTTCGAGTCGTTCAAGAGCTACGAAGGCTTGTTCTACTTCCTCGGCTCGATAGTCAATTTCAGTCAGGACTCGGAAGTTCACTTTAAATATATTCAGGTACGATTCGAGGAATCTGGATTTAGTCCGTCATTTGAAATGAAATATTTTTAGTTCTCATTTCTGTGTTTGTTACAACAAATTTGGTTTTTGCGCAGGCTGCCTGTAAAACGGGGCAGATCAAAGAAGTGGAACGAATTTGTCGCGAGTCGAACTGCTATAACGCGGAGCGCGTTAAAAATTTCCTCAAAGAGGCTAAGCTAACCGACCAACTGCCGCTGATTATCGTATGTGATCGTTTCGATTTCGTGCACGATCTAGTGCTGTATCTGTACCGTAATAACCTGCAGAAGTATATCGAAATTTATGTACAAAAAGTAAGTAATTGGAACTCGGAACTATCTTTGCGATCCGTGAGCCTCTTTTTATCATGCGGTAAATGACATTTGGGAGATGTCCAGGTTGTAGTGGTGTTCTGTGGTACAGTGGGGGTGAGAGGAGATCATAATATATACGTGTGATCGAATTTTACAATAGCGACCTTGTGGTAAAAAGTTTTGCCTAGGAAATGAACTCAGTAGTCAGGGGGCAAGATGTCTCCCATTCTAGTTACAGCTTTATAGTCCTAATTGATCCGGGACGAACACCTTAGTGAGACTTCATTCCGTCATGCCTACGAGCATTGGCACAAATCTTTGGCCATGTGTTGTGATTGCGATGACAGATTAGCTTAGCGATCTCCGAGAATTAAAGTTATGGGAGGGGGTTCTTTATATGTTGAGGTCTCCCGAGAGAGGGTGGGTCCTAAAATGGCTTTATAAATTAGACTATTTGAAGACTTCCAGATTTATTTTAGACTTTTGCTGGTCACTGATGCGATACCTAAAAGGGTAGTTTTCGGGACCTAACTTTCTGAGACTTGTTCAAGACTCCTGAAGACATCTTAGGGACTTGCTAAGACTGTTCCAGGCGTGTTTAAGCATATCTAAAGAGGTTTAAAGAGTCTTAATATTCTTGAACAGGTCTGAAAAAGTTTTGAAGTAGTTCTAAAAAAGTTGGAAGTGTTGCACGTGTGTCTGAAGAAGTGTTGAAGAACTGAATATGTACCTGAGAGTCTTGAAGTTGTATTGAAGAATCGCGAAAATTCTTAAACAGATCTGCAAAAGTTTTAAATTGTCTTGAATATTTTTGCAAGTCTTAGGAAAGTCAAGAACATGCCTGTAAGAGTCAGAAGATTTAAAACAAGTTTGGGAAAAACCTGGCCGAGTCTGAAAGGGTCTTGAACCCGTCTGGATGAGTTCTCAAACAAGTATACAAGAGTCTTAATAACCTTGAAGAGACGTGAAAAAATCTTGAATAAGTTTAGAAGGGTTTCAGTAAATCTAAATCCCGTTTGGAATAGTTTTAAATGAGTTCAAAAGAGCCTTCGTAATGATCTTGAAAAAATCTCGAGGTCTCTTGACCTATTTGACATACGTCTAAACGTTTGCAGATTCAGCAGACCTTCCAGTGCCCCAACCGAAATTTGAATTCGATGCATTCCCGAGTCCGGTGTGTTGGTAACTAACGTGTAATAATGTCGTAGGTGAATCCGTCTCGTCTGCCTGTGGTCGTCAGCGGACTGCTAGATGTCGACTGCTCCGAAGATATAATCAAGAATTTGATCATGGTCGTAAAAGGGCAATTCTCCACCGACGAATTAGTCGAAGAAGTGGAGAAACGTAACAGATTGAAGTTGCTACTGCCGTGGCTCGAATCCAGAGTACATGAAGGTTGTGTCGAGCCTGCCACTCACAACGCCCTTGCCAAGATCTACATCGATAGTAATAACAACCCAGAACGATTTTTGAGGTAATTACGATGAAAATATTAGGGTTTCATGGGTTTTCCAGATCCTTGAACGAGCGAAATAAAGTGCAGTTGCACCTGTGTATCCTAATATTCGTGAATATGGTTCAGTTGTTGAAGTGAAATACCTCTGAGGAAGTGGAGGTCAAGTTCCTACAGTCCAGTTATTAATTTTGAAGTGTATGAACAGTCCCAGCATATGCTTCCACCTCGTTTCTCCAGGAGAGAGCGACTTAGTACTGAACAGAATTCTCGCGGATGAGGGTTTTAAAGTGATCCTCTTCTATTGCACCTCTGGTTCTGTGAAAAGATTGAAAATTGTTAGACTTGTACTCTTGTTGTACAAGCGTGAACTTCACGATATCGCTCTCGGTTCGCCTTCGTGCCCCCTAGTCAAAAGTGATGAAGATGTTTGATGTGGCGAAATACGGTGCTCACCCCTGTAAAACTCTGCGTACCCACTGCCCTTGTGACTCTAACATTATGCTTTCGTTGTCACAGAGAGAACCAGTACTACGACAGCAAAGTTGTCGGAAAGTATTGCGAGAAACGAGACCCCCATTTGGCGTGCATCGCCTATGAACGTGGTCACTGCGATCGTGAACTGATCAAGGTGTGCAACGAGAACTCCTTATTCAAGTCAGAAGCAAGGTACGTCGTGGCGCCATTTTAAACTCAGATAAAACACTGAAAAGTGGAACCTTAACTAATGGTCTTCGTTTACAGGTATCTGGTACGCAGACGGGATCCTGAGCTGTGGGTTGAGGTGTTGAGTGAAAGTAACGCGTACAAACGGGCTCTCATCGATCAGGTAGGTTTCGTGATTATGGCGAGAAGGAATAGAATGACAAGACTCGTGGTTAATTTGTATTTAACGTTTCTTCAGGTAGTACAAACCGCCCTGTCGGAGACGCAAGATGCGGAGGACATTTCCGTAACTGTGAAAGCATTCATGGCCGCTGATTTGCCGAACGAACTGATCGAATTATTGGAGAAGATCGTTTTGGATAATTCGGTGTTCAGCGATCACAGGTAAAGAGTGGTTACCGTTCGTGATGGTTCGTTGAGCCTCTCGTTCAGAACGTCGTTGATTTACGGAATGGTATTTGTGCAGGAACCTGCAAAACTTGTTGATTTTGACGGCTATCAAGGCGGATCGTTCGCGTGTTATGGAATACATCAACCGCCTGGACAATTACGACGCTCCGGATATCGCTAACATCGCTATCAATAACCAGCTGTTTGAAGAGGCTTTCGCCATTTTCAAAAAGTTCGACGTTAACACTTCGGCTATTCAGGTAATTGCTGCGATGGTCGTCTCAGGGATGTTAGAGCACTCATGACATGTTAGGTTGTGTTGATTGAGAGAGGGAAAGGAAGTTTTGTGTGAACTGTATGGGTTACCTAATTCTTGATTTTGAGTTTGGTATCGCTACACAAAGATGAAAAGCTGTCGTGAGAATCCTTCAGTTCGTAAAAATATTGAAAGTTTTGTCTGGGCCTTGTGAATCGGAAAATCTCCGTACTCGTGTATAGCTGGTCGGAAACGGTTGAACCAAGTTATGGAGGGCGTTTCGTGGTATCAGTTACCGGGAAAATCTATAACGGAACCGGTATCTGTGATGTGATTTGGAAATGTTCCGAATGCGTTGATAAGAATTAAACTGGGATTCGAATAGGAAACTGTTGATAAGCTGGTTATGAATCATTCATTCGGAACTTATTTTTATATTCGATTTGTGGAAAGCAAGATTTTTTATCTGATTCTGCTTGACTTCCAAGTTAGATGTTCAGAATCGGAACCAGTTGTTCTGAGTGATGAGAGGAAGAACTTGAGTCTTCTTCAGAATAACTAGTTTTAGTGAGATATTTATTTTTTCTGGGGGAGAACAGGGTATGTCTGAGAATGAATTCGTTTTTTTACCTGTACGTATCTCGGTAGTCATGATGACAAAAAAGAATATTATTTCATCTATAGGTATTCGCGTTTAGACATACCAGAGGCGCTAGTATCATGGACAAAAAAGATGATCAGGGTACAACCTTTTCCTGAATATGTACTAAAACGAGCTGTATCGCCTCAAGTATCGTTTTTTATGAAAAACTGAAGAAAACAAACGTGTCAGATCTTGTTATTTCCTCTCAGATGAACCCAGCTCAGGTTTTTTTGCGGAATATTTTCATCGCTGATCATCTTTTTATCCAAATACACCTATCAGTGAGCAATATTTAATCAGCGACTCTTCAGCGTCCAAACGCGAATAAAAAGTGAACCTAAGATCAGGGAAGATGTCAATATGAAGGGATGTATCTGCTAACAGTGGGTATCCCACAAAATAGAGGCAATATTCTAGTTTTTCATCGATAAAATGCTAATTTGGCTTGTCCTATTCCACTACTAATATCCCTTTTACTCCTTTGATCTTTTGTTATTTTACTCCCTAAATGGCAGAATTCGCTTACTTCCTCAATTTTTTCCTGTCCAGTATGTTTATTTAGACTATCATGTTCATATCGATTACATACCATTACTTGAATTTTATATTTATTTATTCTCATACGATATTCTATACTCAAAATCTCCTCCATTCCATTTAAAATGTTTTCCAAATCAATACTACTTTCAGGTAATCAGACAATATAATCTGCAAACCATAGCATCTTTACTCGCTCTCCATGTATAGTGACACCTGCTTCAAATTTTTCTTCTATTTATTTTATGACCCACTGTACAGATTGAATTATACTGGTGATAAGGAGCACCCCTGCCTAGACATCTTTTTCTATATTAGCCTCCTCTTTTTCTCCTTATATTCTTAATATGGCTTTCTGTTCTTTATATAAGTTTAAAATAACTTGTCTTTCTTTAAAATTTTATCCCTATCTTTTTTAGAATATCAACCATTTTATCCCATTTATCATTGTCAAAAGCGTTTTCAATATCAACGAATGCCATATATGTATCCTATCCCTTTTTGAGTCTCCCATCTACAATTAATCTCAAAGCTAACTAAATTGATCATCGAATTCTACATCTATTCTATTTTCAGTTCTCCTGTAAATTATCCTAGTTAATATTTTGGACGCGTGCAAAAGAAGACTAATTGTTCTCTAATTTTCCCATCTATCTGCTCCTGCTTTTTTTTGCTATAGTTATAGTAGCACTCTTATTTAAGTTCCTCAGGCATTTCCCCTTTATCATAAATATAACATACTAATTTGTACAATCTATCAAGTACATATTCTCCTAAGTTCTGTAATAATTCAGCTGGTATCTCATCCACTCCTGGAGCTTTTCTTTTCTTTAAATCCCTCAATGCATTGTCAAATTCACCTCTTAAAATTGAGTCTACTCTCTCATCTTCTTCCACATCTTCCTCCATCTCCATTCTTATCTCTTCATCCATATTATTATTATATAGTCCCTACACATACTCTACCCACCTTTTCACTTTTCCTTCAGCTGTGTAAATAGGCCTCTCCCTCCTTATTTGTTTTATTACTTGCGTTCTTCCTTCTTTCTCCAAACTCTATTTTTACTTTTCTATAGGCCAAGTCTATTTGTCCTTTATTCATAAACTCTTCTATCTCATCACTTTTTTCTTTCATCCGTATGTGAGAGCGCTTACAAAAAGGGACACGTTGACCCGTTTTTCGATTTTTACTTTTCTGGCTAAATTTTTGTAAAAAAAACCCTTAGAAGTCGTGTAAAACCAAACCCAGACCTCTTATCTTGAAAATTCAGCGAGATATGGCAGTTTTAAGCGAGGTTAGTCAAAATTTATTATTTCAAAAATTTCAAAAAAGTACAAAAAGGAAATAGCATCTTCTTATGTAAAATGTAATTGTTCGAAAACAATTTTCCATGAATACTGGACATATTTTCTTCTTGCCCTTTTAATCGCGAGAGCAGGCAAAAACATTTACCCGTCGTCAGTATGAGTTGCCTAGGTACCTGCTGAAGGAGAGTCGCATTTCTCGCAGGGAACCTCCAATCTTTAATGTAGGCAACTTATCCTGCTGCACGAATGCTTGTCTACTTTTACCGTTTAAGGGACTCGGATCCGAAAATTTCCGATGAAATTCCTTAAAAATCATCGATTTTTCCCGAGGATCTTCGATGAAATTCTTTGGTGAAAATTTTTTCTGAAGATTGTAGATGAAATCCTTCAGAAACCATCTGAGTTTTTCCCCGAATATCTCTTATGATATTCTTCAGAAACTATCGGAAAATTTACCCGAAGATTTTAAAAGAAATTCTTTGGATAAAATTGGAAATTTTTTCCGAACATTACCGATGTAATTCTTTAAAAATCATCGGAAAATTTTCCCAAAAATGTTTGATGAAATTCCTTGGGAAAAAATTGGAAATATTTTCGAAAAGACTCTCCGGAAAGTATCGGAATTTTCTTCCAAAAATTCCTATGAAATTCCTTGAAAATCATTGAAGAATTTTCCCGAAGTTTTGCGATGAAATTCTTCAGAGATCATCAAACATTTAAATTTTTTGGAAAACGTTGGAAATTTTTCCCTAAAAGAACGGACAAGAAATTAGGAGAGCTCGTGGTAGTGTGTAGAACCTTCTTTGTTGAAATGTTATTGAGTACAGAATGGAAATTACAAAAAAAAAAAAAAAAATTTAAAAGCTTCTCCTGTAACATTTTACTTTTGGTAAACTGGTCCCTTTTCGTATGCGTCCTCACCTTCTTTTACCTTTTTACACTCTCTCTTTATTTCATTCCTTAACCTTGGATAAGCTAATCTACTTTTCCTATTTTTTGCATTCTCTTATATTCTCTTCGTTCATCTTATCTTTCTGAGGATTTCCTCCTTCATCCGTGGTTTCTTTTCTCCTCTCTTAGTTTTACCCAGGCTTTCTTTTGCTGACTTCAATATTTCCTCCTTTATTTTACCCCACTCTTCCTCCACTCTGTTAATTTCCTGTGTTTTTCAGCTTCTAATTCTAATTATCCTCATACATCTCTCTAGTATTAAAATTTTCCACCTTTTTCAAATTCCATCTTTTTACCTCTTCTTTTCTACCAAATTTCTTCAATTTAAGCCTGCAGTTCATTACTACCAAATTATGATAACTGTCAGTATCGGCTCTCGAATAAGTTTTACAGATGAAGACTTTTTTAATTTTTTCGAGTTTCTTTGAGGCTCTTTGAGACTAAGATTCCTCCTGATTCGCGGAGACACTGGTCAGACTGCCCCAGACTTGTTTCCATCTCTTACGTTTGATTAGAAAATCGTCAACTCTTCTCACTCGCTTAGGATTCTTCAAGACTTCTTTAAGACTGTTTTAAACGTAATTTTGACTCGTCCCAGCTCGTTTAAAACTATTTAATGCTTGATTGAGATTTCTTAAGACCTTGCTTAAAGCTAAGGCTACCAAAACTGTTGCGTGCTACCATTAGGGCTCTTCCAGATTCGTTAGAATTAGTCCTAGCTTGATTGAGGTTTCGGACCAGTTTATAACATCTCAAGGCATGAAATTCGCCACAAACTTAATGTTTTTCCCAACTTGTTTAAGACTTTCAAAGTTGGAGAAAATCTTTAAAAATTTCTCTCAATGAAGCCTAGAATAGTTTTAAACGAGACCAGAAGATTATTAGAGTTTTTAACATGTAAGGAAGAGTTTTTGAGTCTCGAATATATCTGAAAGCATTTTAAAGAGTATGCATGTCAGTAAGAGTCCTGAAGAAGTCTTGATGCTCCTTAGACAGATCTGGAAGGATAAACAGTTCTTTGGATCTTCCAACTTCTCAGCTCCTTGGAACGAACCTGAATGACATTGTTCAGTAAAACTTTGAACACGTTACCTCTTATTTATGTTAAAATACAACTTTTTTAATTTGGTGCAGCGTTAATATTCAAAGTAATTTTTGCGGGCAGTGTTTAAACATTTGTGGAATGAATCACAGATTAATATTAATTCAAATTAATTGGAAGTACTAATTTTATTAACTGAATCAAACTTTTTTGAAAACCTAATTGAAGTATTAATGTTTTAAATGAATTTAAAAAAAAGAATAACAATAATAATAATTAGTTACCCTGTCATTCTGTTATGCTTGTCCTAAGTCCCTAATGTCGGAAATAAGGAAACTCTCTTGACTGGTACAGAAGCTATAAAATCCAAGTCCTACGCTGAATCTTTTTTACTCCCTCCCCGTCCCCTTTCCTCGTGGATTCCCGGATCTGTGTCGATGAGTATTCAATATTTGATTTTGATGATTGGAAAACTCCGTGTACTCTTGCCATTTCGACAGATAACAGTACAAAGTTTCTTGGTTATTTTCAAAGTTGCAGTGTATCAAAACTTTCCTTATAATTTCTGAGTCTCCTGTAATTTTTGAATTTTTCGCATTACCACTAGTATGAAATTTTATAAAATTAAAATTTTATATTATTTAGGTCACGAACTCGGAATGCTTTCGTCCCGAAAAATGTTTATTCCTTTTCAGTTTTTCGTGATTTTGAATTACTCTGCATATTGTAATAGATTTGATTTTAACTTTTGGTCAGTTTCGGTTTCTATGTGGTTTTTATGATCGAGTTCCGCTGTATTCTCCGGAAATGAAATCGTCCAATGTTCCCGCAATAATGCCATGAGAACCCCTTTCCACGTTCGACACATTACCTTTGTACCTCATTAGGAGACAGTTCATGCCGTCTGCATTTATGTAAATTTCAGTACATCTTCGAAGGATCCGAATAGGGCTCAACGTGATTAGTATTTCCGCTCGTTATGAATACGTTTACCTTGGATACGCTAGATCTGTCGACATTGTACTTGTTTCCCAACCCTTGATCGCGTCCCGTTTTGGTTGGCTGTCTTTCATTTGATCGTGTTTGTGATCTGCAAAGTGATACTCAACTTCGACTTTATTTTTCTAGGTCCTCATTGACAATGTGAAGAACTTGGACCGTGCGTACGAATTCGCGGAGCGATGCAACGAGCCGGGTGTCTGGAGTCAGCTGGCCAAAGCTCAGTTGCAACAGGGTCTGGTGAAGGAGGCTATCGACTCGTTCATCAAAGCGGACGACCCGTCAGCGTACATCGACGTTGTAGAAACAGCCCACCGAACTGGTACTGACTTCCTACTGCTTATCGATCATTACCTACGGTTGAACTTGTCCGTTACACCGTTGTCGACGATAACTCATGTGATTATTTGTTACACAGGAAGTTGGGAGGACTTGGTCAGGTATCTGCAGATGGCTCGTAAGAAGGCACGAGAGTCGTACATCGAAAGCGAGCTTATTTACGCGTACGCTCGCACCAGTCGTCTTGCCGATCTCGAAGAGTTCATTTCCGGTCCAAATCATGCAGATATACAAAAAGTAAGGAGGGCTGCCTGCTTTGCGTATTGGTTCATAATGAACGGTATGACGATAGAATTTGAAGACCTCTGAAGATATTGGGCGGCTCAGTGTTAGTAGTAGTGGGGGTCTGGTTGGCCGAGTGGATAGCGCGTTGGTCTTGGAATCCGGAGGTCCCGGGTTCGAGCCCACGTAGCAACTCGCTAGATTTCGACCTAGGCCGGTTTTTCGGCCTGAAAGAAAGAGGGCTAAGACAGCCCTAACAGCTTCCCCAACGTCTCCGAGGTAGTGCTCGAAAGGGCGGATTCTAGGGCTCAGGTTGAGAGCAAATTAGAAAAGAAGTGTTAGTAGTAGTCGAGTCACGTTGCAGTCAGGTATGTAAAACCTTAAAGAGGTAATAACAAACTGCTAACCTAAATGTACCTCGACTACTTGCATTTTCCTTCCAGCGATGTAAACATATTTAAAATTCTATTCCTCAGATCGGTGATCGTTGCTTCGATGACAAAATGTACGAACCAGCCAAGCTGCTGTACAATAACGTCTCGAATTTCGCACGTCTTGCCATTACTCTAGTGCATTTAAAAGAGTTCCAGGGAGCCGTGGACAGTGCTCGCAAAGCGAACAGGTGAAGACTCTGAACTACTATTCATCTGCGTTGAGTGACTGAGTGTACATCAGTATCTGTCGCATTACTCAACTTTCATTCTTTTTCAGCACACGTACATGGAAGGAGGTGTGTTTCGCCTGTGTTGACAGCCAAGAATTCAGATTAGCACAGATGTGCGGGCTCCACATTGTCGTACATGCCGATGAACTCGAGGACCTAATCAACTACTACCAGGTTCGGTCTCGTGTATTTCAAAGGTAGTTGATGGTCAGTGGGAATCAAACTAATCGTGCTCTGATCTCTTCTAGGATCGTGGTTATTTCGAAGAGTTGATCAACCTGCTGGAGGCTGCTTTGGGACTGGAGCGCGCGCACATGGGCATGTTCACCGAGCTTGCGATCCTCTATTCGAAGTACAAACCCGGCAAAATGAAGGAGCATTTGGAGCTGTTTTGGTCCAGAGTGAACATTCCGAAAGTGAGCGCGGTTCGAACGAGCGAAGCGACTGGTATTCGCTGTTGCATTTTTCTGTACACGGGCAATGTTGCGGTTGTTTCAGGTTTTACGAGCCGCCGAGCAAGCACACTTGTGGGCCGAGCTGGTCTTCTTGTACGACAAGTACGAAGAATACGATAACGCGGTCATTGCGATGATGAATCATCCGACGGAAGCTTGGAGGGAGAGTCACTTTAAGGACATCATCACGAAGGTAAAGGCATTCATCCAGTTTGACTTTCACTGGGGTGGGTTAGCGATGTGGGTTTAAGTCTTGTTGATTTCTATACATTAAGAACATCGTATGAGACAGATCACATGTGTCGTGGTATTCGTGTATGTTTGATGGTCTCTCGTATAATGGCGATGATTAAAATACGCGTGACATTCGACCTTGTGGTCTACGTTGGCCTACATGGTAGAATGTAATGTGCAGACGCAAGCAACAGCAGGTCTGTGTTCGCAAACTCGTTCGAGACCTTCCTCAAGCCTTGCCATATTAATAGCCCGATGTTTGATGCGCTCTCGTATCGTCGCGGTTGTGCATTAGGAATTGGGCGACAGTAAGAGATAAAGATGATTCTGCAACTACAGTGGTCCCCTTGATGTGACATTGGAGAGAGAACTTCAAGACGAGGTTGGATTTCGATCTGATGATGAGGCAGATTTTGGTACTGTTTGCTCAGTACATCTCTGCGAACTCAGTCGTCTGTGTACTAAAGACCTGCCTCTTCTAAGTAGTATTTATTGATCCTGAACGAAGTCTGAATTAGTGATTTTAGATCCTGTTACAAGGTGTCTACAGGTTTGGAAAATTTGGAAAGTTTGGAAAAAGTCAGGAATTTGAAAAGTAGGTCAGGAAGTTTGTAAATAGTCAGGAAATTCAGCAATATTTTTAAGAAGTTTGGAATTTTTCATCTCATTGGTAAAGTTTTACAGAATGAAACACTTGAAAAAATATAATCATAACTTAGTTCATCGCTTTGTTTGTTTATAAGGTATATCTGTGAACACCTTCCTAATGCTTTCACCCAAAAATCAACTTCAAATTTCAGTTCATTCTAACCATAGCGTCTAGTAGTATAAACATAAGTATATACTGTCTATACTGTAAAGGTTTAAAGAAGAGAAAAAAAAAGTTTGGAAAAAGTCAGGAATTTATATTTTTCCATTCTTGTAGACACCTTGTGTTAGGGAAAGGAGAAATCCTCTAATGTTTAACTTTTGAAAATCGACTGAGCTTGTGAGCTAATTCTCGCGCTCGCCCTCTTCAGAGACCCACTAGCCAAACTCGTTTTAAAACTACGTTTAGCAAGTATGTGAATTCGCTCCCAATGGCTGTCTGAATTCTACAAAACCCTCGAATGAAGATGAAATC
>JAJSSI010000286.1:0-25000 GCA_031841125.1 Acanthococcus lagerstroemiae
ATCAATAGAAACCTACACTGTATTTTCTAGTCAGAATCGTTCAATACCTGAACTGAAACGTCGACATTGGAGTCCTCATCGGAAAAAAAGCTTGAAATATCTTCGGTTCGTTTTGGTTGTTTAGCTGAAAGAACATGATTTATAATTGAGAATTTCGAAATGTTACAATTTCGTTCTATTATGTACATGATACAGATGACTGCAAAGAATCACAGGCCAATGAAGGCCAATGGTAGTTACCTACCCTCATACTTTGTTTTCAATGGTGAGCAGGCTTCAGATCCTAATTTCTGAAACATACACACAAATCCACATTAAAGCATTGGTATCTAATTACTTTCTTTCTCATCTAGTACTGAATATCCTATTCTACAAAGATCCGAGTCCGTATAGCCACTGGAATGAAACCGTTACTTCAAAGGTGCATTCTATATCATGAGCCAACTTCTTGCAATAACGGGCATATTCAATTCGGGTAGTAATGGCAAAATAATTGACATGTAAGCGCCGTTATGAAGAACAAATTCTATCGCATCAACTTTTATTTTCAGCTCTGACTCTGTATCTGGGTAGCACAAAAATCACACACTGGATGAATGAGCTATGAAAATTAAGGCCTAAAGATCCTAATTTTAGGTTCCATTTTCTTTTTGACGTTTAGGGCAACCTACCTATCTTTCTATTACTCAAGTCAACAGGATAGCTGACTGTCCCTTTCTCTTCCTGTCTCACTAACAGATCTGATCTAACAATTTTTCAGATTTTAAATAAACAACCCACCCAGCAATAGAGGAAGGGACAGGTACTTACTGTACAGAAAGATGGGTGAGGAAACCTATCTGCCTCTTCAACTATTTCGTTAACCTTGGTAACTCCAAATTTATTTCGAATGTTCCCAATTCAAGAAACCGGTACAAGTTACCCTTTTGGCTAACGGAAACAATCGAGGTTTCGTTTCAAAGTGCACGTTACTAATGACTCAATAATGGCTCAATTTGACAATAAGATTGATCGTACTACTCTCGGTATTGTCCCTCTAGACACTGATGCGATACTCGAAAATGTAGTTTCCGGGGCCAGAGGTGTAGTATATGGGGAGCCTTTTTGACAAGCGTGCATCGCCATACGCTCCACCGAACACTACTCTCGGTATTAAAGTAAAGCAGATATCATACTTCTGGATTCCTTTGAGCCGCCACAGCGTTCCTTTTTTTTCCAGAAACCTTCCGATTATTGCTTCTTAATGAGTTTTTTGTAATCTGGAAACATTCAATTCAATAACAGAATCATATAATAATCAAATAGACCTGTGGAGATCCAGAGTTCACGTCTATTCATTTTCTTTTGGACCTTCCGGGTTGGAAACATAATTGTCCAGTCTTATTGAAACATAATGACATTAAGACAACTCGGAGAACAATCCCATACTCAGAACTAACATTTAAATCGATGGATGACATCCAATATTCTTCTTTATCTTCAACACGACCGCGTCTCCGTTTAACTTTCGGCTCGGAATCAGCTGGCTGAGAAAGGGCCTTCAAACGACCGGAAGAAACTGGCTTCTGAGAAGCCTGTGAGAAATCATTCTGATTATAACTAGAAGTGACTGAAAAAATAAAAATGTAATTGAATTAATCAGCGCAACTATGTCAGGAAAGAATACAGTCGAATAAGTAAAGTATAGTAATTCATAAGCACCTTTTAGAGGTTTGTTCACTTTTCTGACATTGTCTCTGCTCGAAGGAACCATTAAACCATCACTTGCAACTTCGGTTATCTTTAATAAAAATACTAACCGTCAATACGACTTTAAATGAGACATACAACGCACGCATTCGATTTTACTTACGGTAGTTAGCTGTTTCTCTCTCTGTACTTGCTTAGCCGCGTCAAAAACTCTTGAAGTTACGTCGTCACCTAAATCACAATATCCGACAGATTAAAACTGGGAATATTTGTCGCGTATAAATCACAAATAAATTCAAGTTGAACCAACCATTATTTGTAATAAAACCATTAGATGGAGGCAGTCTTCTACTTTTTTGAGAAGCAGCGCTGGAGGGAATATGATTGAGCCCATTAATCTGAAAATAATATAATTCGAGATAAGTAAGCTATACCCGACAGAATTAAATTCTTTTTCATAAAGCTTGAATCAATACTCACACTGGGGGCGCTTCGGACCTGCTCCGCAATTTTTTCATAACATATGTTGTTCAGCTTATTGATGAATTCCTGAGAAATTTGCTGGACGTCTTCCTGTAACGAGAAGTGCAGGAGAATAAGCGATGCAATGAGAAGTGCTGAAAAATAAGCGAGCGAACACAGTAAAAGGTAGATATAATAATTTCAACATTTTCGATTTCGTCTGCAGTAACTAAATAATACGAATTGAGCATGATATTACACATTATTGAAACAGAGGAACAATAAGTCAGGTTCTGTTATATCTAAGAATCAGCGTAGTGACTTCTAGCTCTTAGTGACATGATTGAGCCTCGCTAATGTAAGGACGATACAGGAAATGAATGAATTTACAGGTTAAACGACTTGTTACAATGCTTCATGTTTTGACAGTTGATAGTAACGAATACAGTAGGTTATCCAAAATCCAACTCACTGGCGGTACAATTTTGTTAACAACTTCAAGCCGATTCACGATTTCTTTCGCGATAGGATCTATCGTTGCATCATTTGAATACATGGATGCCATATTATTCGTAACTCCAGTTATATTGCCCACTCGAGAAGAGACGGATTTGGTTCGAGTTGTGCAAGAAGGAAAACCTCGAAAAACTCTATCCGGTGGATTGCGCATGTCGACGAGTGGTTCTTTGAAAAAATTAGCCATGATGAAACGATTAGATAACAGTTAATACACAAACTTCGAGGATAAAACTGCAAGTACGAAATTACTAATTACATATCAGATGAAAGATAAAACAACTGCAATAGAAAACCGAAAAAAGCGCCAAATAAAAAGAAGCCAACGAACAGAAAACGAGCGACGACTAAAATTTTGTACAGATTTGTTTTACTTAGCTTTTTGGCTTCGTTAGCAATTAGTCTGACATAAGAGTCTATAATCTATTCTTAGTTAAGTTCCATTTTGATACATCACTTGTAAAGTGATTATTAGCGATCCTAGACACCTAACATTCTTATGTACTAAAATATTTAGGGACAAGAATACTCTTACTTCTTACTACGATTTATGTTCTATGCTTTTCGTTATCAATATCACTATCATCTAGCCCGAAATCGAACTATAATAAAAATTATTTTCTCGATTCAGTAAAAACTGCAATAATTCTTTTATTTATAAAAAAATTAGTATCAAATTACTATTATTTATCTCCCCGAAGCTTCAAATAACTCAGTAATTCTGGAGAAAATGACAAATAAAGGTAACAAAAACTCTCATTCTGGCTTTATAACTTGTTAGACCGATTAAACTATTCAAGTATGTATTCTACTGCAATCGGAATTTATGTACTTGCTAGCACAGCATACACATGGAATACCATTAATGTGAATTATTCCGTATCAGAAAGCTGATTGTACTTACATCTCGTATAATCAAACTGAGCTAATGTTTGTTATAGGTGGTCCTGAGACCGAGGATCAAGCACGAATACGATTTCAAATAGAATTAGAATTTGTACAGTGTCTGGGAAACCCGAATTACTTGAACTGTAAGCTTAAATTGTTTCTCAATAGCACTAATCCGTTTAAAATGATTTTAGATCGACGTTTTCTATAACCTAAATTGTTGTTCAGTTCTAGCCCAGAGAGGATATTTTAAAGATAGTAATTTCATCAATTATCTGAAGTACTTATTATATTGGAAAGAAGCTGATTATGCGAAGTACATTAAGTAAGAGAACACCAGTTCTACTTTAGCTATTTTCACCTAATACACCCAATCATTACACTGCCGAATCCATTCGCTTAAAACGGAACCGCTGCGAAATGTAATGGGCGTTTCAAAACACCACCGTCAGTAGAATCAACTAAAACCTGTGTTTTTTCCTAGGTATCCCATGTGTTTATATTTCCTCGACTTGCTCCAGTACGAACATTTTCGTCGTGAAATCGTGAATGCTCAATGCGCTAAATTTATCGACGATCAGATTTTATTGCTTTGGCAACATTACACTAGAAGACGTACTAAATTTCTTCAGACGGCAATCGAATCTCACGCTGCCGCTCTCAACACCAACTGTCCGATTAACGTGAATGGTAATGCCCCCATGCCTGCTAAAAATAACGGTTTACAAATCATGCACTGATTGTGGCTAGAAAGGATTACACTCGATCTCCAAGAGAAAAAATTTTTAATTCAGTTTGTATTAGGTTATCACATTATTTGTAATTAGTTTTTTGTAATAAATATTTATTTTTGTATGCGTGCTCATTTAAATTGTGAACTACCTTACGAGTCTTTTCATGGATTCCTTTTGAGAACTAATGTCAAAAATTTATACGAAGATGGTCAAGCAATTATTCTGCATGTGTGTGAAAACCACAGAGGCAGAGGCGCATGACACTTTTTATTTTAATTTCTGAAAAAGTATAAAGTAAGATTTGAAGCCTTACATGTGTCACGGGATCAATTGAACATCTTGCCATCATACAAATTAATTGATATGCTATTGCTGTAGGTAAGTATATAGAATATATCTTAAAAACATCAAACATTCCTGATGGAAGGGACTCACGAAAGACATTTTGTTTATGTCAACCTTTAAGCAAAAACATAATTCGTTACATGACATAATTTGCTGTTGTCACTTACGTTCAAGTACACGGAGAAAAACTGACGTATATCTGATGTATTCACTTCTGGCTCGTTTCGTGAATCATAGTATGATTTCATCAAAATTTTGTCAGTTTATTCATATCCACATATTTCATTATCAGGGACGTACCGAAACGTTTTTCTGGGGGGGGGGGGGAATTGTGAAAGTCCCCACTGACTCAACTCAGAATTTCCAAGTATCAAAGTAAAAGAAGAAAAACCTTTTTGCCTTGTTTGTTTTCCCAATTTCTCTACTCACTCCCTAAGTATCAAAGCAAAAAAAAAACTGGTTGGATTTTCCCATTTTCCCAACTCGCCTGACTGAGATGGTAAATTTTCCCAACTGCTAAGTGAAAAATTCCTACGGGGGGCGGGAGAAGTTGCCCCTTGCCCCCTATCAGTACGTCCCTATTCATTATCTTATTGTGACGCCCTACAAAATTGTACTCATTATTATTTCAATATCGCGTCTGAATTGACCATCATGGAGATTTTGAGGAACCAAAGCAGCTGCCCCAGATTTATCATTATGATTGTTACATCTTCCATATAAATCACGAATTCTAATCATCTGAATACAATAACTGAAACCGTTCACCGCACAGGAATCTATTTGCAGTGAGAGTGCTGAAAGTAACTGCCATAAGCCCTTCGTTTTAGATGAGTGTCAACAAAGGCCCTATTTATAAGCGCAAAAGATCGATTTGAAGTGGAAGCCAACGAGTATGAAAACAACGCAAAAAATTCTTTCGCATGTATTTTTCTTGGGGGAGGGAGGGGGCGCTCAGTAGATTGATGATACTATCCCCGGACACCCCTTATTTAGGCCTATGGCACTATTTTTTTGAATCATCAATTCAACTTTCGATAATTATACGTAACAAGGGCCAAAAATGTTCTCGCAAAACGACTCCCAATGCAGCTTTCTCAGTATCAACTTCAATCCGAATAAACGAAGTTCCAAATTACTTGCATGACATACAACATACGAAAATAAAAGTTCCTATCGACATAAAAGTATCTACATTTCTTGATGAGAGGTACTACAGAATTCGGCCGTGAATACTCCGAATGGGAAAGTAAATCCATTATTTTTCACGAAGTCTAAGAAACCAATCTACACAGGAAGAACAAGCAATTGAAAACACTAATATAGAAGGAATTTAAATAATATATAATTTACATAAAAATTATACCTAGAAGTATGAACAAAAAATATATATAAATATAGAGAAAGGTAAGTAAAAAGCTCAGATTAAAATTGATGCTCAACTAGAGATATGAGAGTCCGGTAGCCTAGAAATGGTTCGGCATGTACATATTCGGCAATGGCATATTCGAAGGTTCCAATGGATAGGGTACAGAGACTGGAGCGTTGCTATAATTCGGCGGATAAACATTTGTCACTCTCGATTGAGTTATGGTAGTAATACGAGGTGTTACTGGGGCTCCTTTGTATGAAAGTCGACGCGAAATCATTTCAGTCATCTTCTCGACCTTCGCTTTTCTCATATGCATAAGTTTTCTTCGGCTAGGATATTGGTCTAGAAAAGTTTCTAATTTTATACTTCCATCTAATAGCCTCTCGGAAATTTCCTGAAAAATAAAAAATTGCAGAGTAAATTTATCTTGAAAAACCACTACCAAGTAAATACCAGAAATCGATATGAAATTTACATCGGTTTCTCGTTCGCTCTCGCTGGCAGCTGCCTGCAGTAAGGCTAGAACACCTTCTGAGTCCGTCTTTTTTGATAATTCCTCTGTAAAATTGATGAGAAAACAAAATCAGAAAAAGAAAAAACGAGCCATATTTTCGTACTGTATAACTACGCACTTATTTTCGATATCTTTTCTTCTATTGCAGCATGCATTTGTCGCAGTTCTTCATACAAATCTGCGACTTGGGTTTTCTTCTCCATGAACTCTTCCGATCGAGAGAGGTTAAACTCTGCTAACGATTTGTTACTTGCTATCAGCATTTCTCTTTCAGCTGTGCCTATATTTTTCGCCTGCACATAGTTTAGTATTTTAGAATATCATTACATTGTGAAGGAAATAGCTACGTACCAGATTTTTTATGGGGATATCTTAAGGATTGCGTTAATGACACCCACTCAAAAGACTCAGACCTAAAAACTCGGATTTGGGAATAAACAGGAAGAATTCAGCGCCCCTTGTTTGAAAAAGTGTTCGAAAATTTCGTGAAAAGATTGCATGAATGCGTCGTAAAAAATGGTCGGCACGACACACTGCGTTTCACAGTCCATTGTACAGTTAATTCCCAAGTCTAAATTTTCTAATAAAACTCTTTTCATACATTTTTGTAGAGTAGTTTTCGTTATTAAAAAAACAAAACCGTCAGTCTTCTGCGGGTCACCCTGAAATTACTCCATCCAATCCCTAACTCAGCGGTTATTCAAAGGTAACGACGGAGAATAGTTCTATTTGGATTCTTTATAATTATAACCAATATTTCATATTTTGAATTAGAAAACCTCGATAGTACTTCGAGATTTCGAAGACACTGTCTTTCCAAATGACTGGACGTTGAAATACCATTTTAGCAGCTGCCGGAAGCAGTGCAGAAGAAAAGAGGCAACCGTTTCGTAATTTTAGGTTTCAGATCGTAATAAAACGATCTACTTACCGCAATATTAGCATCTTTAGTAATGTTCTCAAACTTATCATCATCGTGAAGCACCTCCTTCAGTTCTTCTATGCTCAAATGAGCCAGCAATCCGACAGTCGATGTCAGTGCACTGTTCTCAGCCATTGTAAATATTAAAACACCACAGGAATGTTCTTCGAATTCTTGTAAAACTACTCAACGTACGGATAAGTCAATCCATTATAACAATGGAAAAATTAATGTTACTCGACTATAAGAAAATGATGAAAAACAACAAGATAAAAGATAAATGTAGACGGATGATATCACGGATCTTGGATTCTTGAAATGGAAATCCCATGGGGATGTGCGGTGGAGGGGGTTGGGGATCACGGATCATAAAATTAAGAAGATAGGAAAATGATAACGAGAAACGAATGACAGAAAAGATTATCCAGTTCTGTATTCTCTATTGATTTGGAAAAAATTAATATTGACTTAAGGTCCTTTTTATCTTTCTGTCTTCAGAGAGCGACACAACACACAAACGCAAGGCGCTTGAAGCAGAAAGTAGCTAGCGCCAAGATGAAAGTAGCACAGCAGGCTCAGCATGCAGCATGCAGCACTACTCATTTCATTTTATCAGTTTATCATAAACAACACTTTTCTTCGACGTATGGTCTGAACCTGTCTGAACTCTTCTGAAGGTCTTCATTATAATTTATAATTATAATTAAATATCTTGCTTTCGTTTGGTACTTCGGTAGCAGCTACCACCGGAATCGTCAAGGATGAATCATACTCAGTAATTTGAATTACTGGTAATTACTGAATTCTTATTATTTCATAAGCTCTGAGGTTCGGACTGCAGCATTATAAAGAACTGTCGCGCAGATATTGTAGAAGCTCGAGACTTCTGCTATGAATCATCATTGAATACTATGCTTTTGGAAACCATTCTACAATATAGATTTCATATTCGTAGAAACTTGAGTAATTATGTCCCGAAACACCTACCAGTTACCGATTCCGATGTTCAGAAGCTGCAGAACTTCTTTCTCACCCATCGAAGTGGTATAGTTGTATTGACTGGAGCTGGAATCTCCACGGAGAGCGGCCTTCCAGATTATCGCTCAGAAGATGTTGGTCTTTACGCTAGAAGTAATCACAAACCAATGACCTATCAGGAATTCATGAAAGAGGCAACTGCGAGGAAGCGATACTGGGCTCGGAGTTTTGTAGCCTGGCCAAGATTCTCATCTGTATTTCCTAATTCCACTCACGAAGTACTAGCCCGGCTTGAAACAAGAGGAATCACGGCTTGTGTAATCACGCAGAATGTCGACAACTTGCATCAAAAAGCTGGATGTAGAGATGTCGTCGAGTTGCATGGCTCTTTATATCGAGTCATCTGCGCCGAGTGCGGTGATTATGGTATTGATAGACACACATTTCAAGCCACTCTACGACACTTAAATCCCGCGATGACGAAGATTACTGATGTTCTGCGTCCTGATGGAGATGTGGAGTTGACCAGTGTTAGTATTACTCTCTCCTATTTTGAGTAATACATATGTTCTTAATTTAGATTATTTATTTACTATGTGTTTTCAGGACGAGGCAGATTCGTTTGTGATTCCCTGTTGCCCGAAATGTAATGGTTGCATGAAACCTGATGTCATATTTTTCGGCGAGAACGTACCTTCCGAACGAGTCCAACGTGTGAAACTTGCGATTGACAACTGCAGTTCTGTGCTTGTTCTTGGATCCTCACTTTCAGTCTATTCAGCATACAGAATAATTTTGCAAGCTGTTGGCTTAGGTAAACCTGTGTGTATTGTAAACATTGGTCCAACTAGAGCTGACGACTTGGCTACTTTGAAACTATCAACGAAATGTGGCGAAATTCTACCTGCGGCCTGCATCAATCTGTTATCATGAAAATCCAAGTGCCGAATGTTACCATGAGTTAAATAGGAGCTAATAGTTACCGCGTCTGTGTTTGTGTTCTCAATCTATTACCGAACATCTGTATTAAATTATTTCTCAAATAACTGACTTATTCACGAAATATCAGCACATTATAAAACATTTATTAAAAACATCTGAACACAAAACCTTAAATTACAGACAGCTGACAAATAAATACATCCTCTCATTTGACAAATCGGGAACGTGAGACGTTCGAGTCACAGATGTGATTTTACTAAAAATTATTTACTCCGGTTTTCGATTTTACATTTCGAAAATGAAAGTACCTACTCAACATAATAGACAAACTTGGTCCTATCGTAAATGTTCATGTTTTGGGCACGCGAATGTACAAGAATTTCCAAAATAGAACGATTACAGGAAATAGTCCACTTGAGGTTTCTTAGCAGGAATTCCTCGTGTTTCTTGCGGAGCCGCTTCGAAAATGGTAAAATCCCTTCGTAAGTGCTCGTCTAGTTCCAATATCGCGGCTACGTTACCGCACCTAATAACATTTCAATGTGAGAAATTTCGCTCATACATGAACTATGCTATGACATAATTCACTTCTAGCAGAATCCGAGGTTCTCGATGTAGAAATGTAAAGTGGATTTACCTGTAACAGTAATTAGGAGCAGACCACACCGTTAGCACTGTTTCATTGAAGTGCCATTTGTAACCTTCCATTACGAGTTGATGAGCTCTGCAGATCATATGAATATCGTTTGTGGAATTGAACTGAGCGACAACATCGGATCCGAATAGATAGCCAGCACCTCTTGGACTGACGCCCCAACCTTGCGTGTCTGCGCAAAGAAATTTAGTGTAAGGGCTAGCGCGCATTGGACGATTTTTATCGGCCGACTATTTAATTGTATATTCATTCTTATGAAATGTAATGAGCATAAGCGCACTGCCAGATAAAAAATCGGCCGATAAAAAAATCTGAGACATGTCTCAACTTTAGTACGATTTCGTCGTTGCGTGAGTCCATCTGTTGTTTATTTGATTAATAGTCGTGCGGTGCGCGCAAAAATCAGTGGGGCAACTTGAAATCGGACCGATAAAAATCGTCTAGTGCGCGCTAGCTCTAAGGGTTTTCATTGATTGATTCATCTAGACGGAACCGTATATCATAAGAATTCCACAATTAGAAATATTACCTTCCGGATCCGACCATAACAAATCACACATAGGACCATCGTGAGGGACTTCTTGTTTTCTATCAATAGTACGAATTTGATCTAAAGTCTGAATTGACGGCGAAAGGCCACCGTGCACACAAAATATCTGGAACCATCATTCCTCGTTTACATTTTGTTTATACACATATATCAAATTAAAAATGTGTCGAGAGCACTAGAGCACTCAGCTTTTATCTCAACTTTAGAGCACATTAGTTGGATTTTAAAAGCAAAATAGTAAATTACCTTTCCATCAATAATAGCGGACAGGCTTAAATAATCGAAAATTTCGGTGCAGTACCTCCATACGACTGCACTACCGTACTTTCTCAAACATTCATCATAAAATCCGTACACTTGAGTGATTTGCCTGGACTCATGGTTACCTCTAATTAGGGTAATTCTGTCCGGATATCGAACCTACGAAATCAATTATCTGATTAACTATACAGCCCAAGGACACTGGGAAGCTAGACCAAGAAGATGAAGTATTAATAAGAATGTAATCACTTTTAACGCTAAGAGAAGTAGAAATGTTTCGACGCTGTAAAATCCTCGATCGACAAAATCACCCATGAAGAGGTAGTTTCGTTGAGGGACATCACCACCTACTTTGAATAATTCTTTTAGGTCGTAGAACTGACCATGAATGTCGCCACATACCTAAACACAGAACATATCAATTATGATTACCAGCCATCAAACAAGTACTATTCGACAACCTGACTGTCGGAAATCAGTTCACGATTTTTTCACACAATTTTTCTGAAATCATTGGTTCTATTATTTCATATTAAGCAGGAAGTACGAGAATCATCTAGCCAGAAGATATTTGCTCATCCTAAAATGAAGGCGCTAATAAACGAACTACCAGATAATGCGACCGTTTTTCTCAATCTGTCGATAGTACGCAGGTTTCCAAACCCGAAGCACTTTAACTCAGTTTCTTTTATTTTTCATTTTATAATTAAATCATACAGATGGTCAACTGTTTCTAATGAGCCACTGCTCATATTGGGAGCAGTACTTACATACATTTTATCAAAATTAATGAGCAGACTAGTCAGTTCAATTTACCTCGAAAACAAACAAGACAGTGAACAACAATACCAACTTACAGTGACTGGAGCATCCACTCGCTGAACGTTACTTTCTTCGACTAAAATCTCCCTCGCTTTGGCACATAATGCCTTCACTTGCGACTCACTAATAATCTCGCATCGCTTCAATTGTTCTATTTGTTGATCCAGATTGTGAGCGTTGTCTTCCATATTTGGCAGATTATATCAACAGAATTCTCGTGTTGACTAAAACATATTTAATTTATAATAATTAATTATTCATTCCTAATATTCATGAGACCAGCCAGTAGTCTCCAGAATATACGTAGTACAGTAAGAAGGAAAAGTTTCACACTTCTTATGAGACTACAGTTTGAGGCATAACTAAGAAGTGAATGGCGGAAGCAATGTGCTGTAAAGTCTTATAAAGAATGAAGAGAAACAAGAGTTTTTTCAAAATAGTATCGTACTCTAAATGCACACTGGATAATTATATCAGTATTCTTACCGAATATAACAGGTAGAATAACGAATGAAACATCAATACAGGAAAATATTGAGCATGATGCAAAGCTAACCGCAAGAACACGATATAGTACAAGAGTCAGATGCTACTGCGAACCATCCGCCGAATTTGACTATGTTTTACCTTGTTTCAGGAACGAATAAATAATTAAACTAAAATTACAACTTAGTCTTGTTTTTATGGAGTTTGAATGTTTGAAATTCAGGAACTCCTTTGAAGTTTCCTGCCGAATTGAAGAAAAGGAGAAGGGGAAGTCACAGCGATAACAGAAGTTCAACTAACGTAAGTTTATTACGTCACAGGCAGGTGTCAGTGCGTCCTGTTGACAAATAAAAAAAACTAAACTTCTCTCTTCATGGGGTGCCTACAGTACAATCTGCACACTTCATACAGCGATACAGCCTTAAAGCATGCAGCCCAAACGGCCCAACAAGGTCAAGTTGAGAGTGACGTAGGGTCGTTGGACCCTGGCCCCTGGCCCAGGATCCAGCATTCCAGCTTGTGCTTGTGCGTTCCTTGTTCTGTTTCATCATTTTCATTTTGCGAGTTTCGATTTCGAGTTTGCATTTTCCCCTTTTCTCGTAATCTGTATTTCTGTTCCTTCGCGTGAGCAGAAATTGATCGATTTTATTATGAACATCTCAGCCGCAGTTAGCTCTCTATAAATAAGTGTGATTTACTATCAAATTTGCCAGCTAGCGTTTGGCGTTCTCGGACTAGATATTGAAGATCCATCCAATCAACTGTTATGTGATGTATGAAACTGGCCACTGTCTTACAAACTTCCCTTTTCATCGTTAATGTCAAACTAGAAACATTATAAATACTTTCAAACTGGAACTGAAATGGCGATCTTTTCAAAATACAAAGTTCATTTAGCTACTTCAGTTGGAGCAGCAGCAATTGGTGGTTTGTCGGTTTACTATGGCCTGAACAACTTGCATGGAATCCCGATATCAAAATGGGACAACAACTGGGACAAGTACGTTTGCATTTTGCACTCGTTAGATTTAATTTATCCCCGATGTTATTAGAAATTGGACTTACTTGCAGACGAGAACCAGTTGCCTTGGTGAAACCACCGAATTCCAGTGATGCGGTTAAACAAAATGAATACAATGAGAAACTGAATAGAACTCGGTCGAAAGCAGTTCGTCATATCATTTTGATTCGTCACGGCCAGTACAATCTAGACGGAAAGAATGATAAAGAGAGAGTATTGACTGCGCTAGGTAAATTATTTTATACAGTTTGAATCTGGAAATGTGAGGAGTGGAGTAATATCTTCAGTATTGGACATGATTAGGTTTCATAACATGATTCTTTTGCAGGTGAAAAACAAGCTTTAGCCACTGGGCAACGATTGAAACTATTGAATTTTCCGTACACCAGCATTATACGATCTACCATGACTCGAGCTACCCAGACATCAAAACTGATTGAAAAGTTTTTACCCGATGTTCCCGTGAAAAGTTGTTCAATGTTGGAAGAAGGCGCTCCATGTTTACCCGAGCCGAAACATTCGCAGTGGAAACCAGAACTATATGTAATTCATATTTCATTGATAGTTGATAGTAATTGATTATTGGTATTCTGAGATTAGTGAGGTGTGAAATCGTAGACAAAATGAAATGTTGGATTTTCCGATCGCACACTCATTGGAAGAAGCGAAACTGACTTCAGTTTCAAAAATAATTACATTGAAGGAGACATGCGTCCTTGTTCTGTTCCTAAAGTGAGTATGTGATAATAGCAGGTTTATCGAGATGGAGCTCGTATCGAAGCCGCATTCAGGAAGTACATTCACAGAGCACCGCCAGACCAAGTTGATGATTCATACGACATTTTAGTCTGTCACGGCAACGTGATTCGATATTTCGTCTGCAGGTACAGTTCACTCATTTCACGTTCAATTAATGAAATCAAAGAAATAGCCAATGCTTGACAATTTCCTGTTTCATTTCAGGGCCTTGCAACTTCCTCCCAACGCCTGGTTGCGGTTTTCAATTAACCACGGTAGTATAACCTGGCTATCTGTTTCTCCCAGTGGTAAGGTTAGTTTAAAAGAATACAGCGATGTTGGTCATATGCCTCCAGAATTAATAACTACTACATGAATGCCTGCAAATGAGAATCTACAATTTTTAATTACTAATGCGATGTGTTTTGTATGCTGCATTTCCTGTGTATGAATTTATTTATAGTATAAAATATTTACATGATACTAAAAATTAGAGTCATTGAACGTGATTCGTGGGTATAATATTCTAGACTTCTCTAGTCAGCATACTCGTACACACGATTAAGTAACATTTGATCTCTGAACATGTATTGTAATTTGAATAACATTACAACGTGGATCAATTTTCAAAATATACAACACTAAAAGCGTATCTATGCAATTGTTCAAGCGATAAAAGATATTTTACTTGCGGCCACTGTTATACCTAACAGATGGTAATGTTGGCTCAGCTATGCTGAGTTGCAGACTGGTAACATCAAACAGTATATTTGAAAGACGAACTCATTCACCCTTACAGATATAAATGACATAGAAAGGTATCCATATGCCAGATAATTGACGGTAGGATTGAATCAGATTATGAGAATGGAATGGCTAGGATAAAGGTAGATGTACAATCGAGAATTCAAATTCGAATACAACGTAATATAAGAACACCAATACTGAAGTAATTATCATAAGACCCTACGACTAGATCGAATGAAAGTAAATTATGACTAGAATTTCCTTATAATAATCAAAACAACACAAAACCTCGAAACATAATTATACATCTATATGTCGAAGAATTAACGTAGTAACGTTAGGATTTAGTTCCAATTCACACGGTATAGCTTACACACAGAAATGTCAGATGTAGGAGATTCCTACTCCGGGACCAAATATTAAATATAACAACAAATAATCGAGGAAAATATTAGGGTGTAATACTTTACACCAACAGCTTCGACAATGTATAGAATTACAAGATGAAACTGGAATGTTTCAGAGAAATTCAACAATTATTAGAAAATATTTACTCTGCTCTCTTATTCAGCTGTTCCCGTTCCTTCGTATCGATGGTGACCAAGTTATTACACGCCACGTAACCGTGCACCAGTGACAGCATCGTCTTTACAAACGCCACCGGCGCTGAAAGGTATGCCACCCATTTGAATAACCCTAGTCCTGCAACTATAAAGACATTTTTAGAAGGAAGAAAACACATTTCCAGTTCCACAAATCAGATGTAATATAGGGTGTTCAAGGGACGTCTGCCAATAATTCACGCGTATTAATACTGCTGAAATAGATCTGTTCTATCCTGATGAAACACTCATTCCTGGAACACCCAGTGTTAATAGAAAATGAACTTACCGACAGGGCCCTGGGTAAAGTGCAACAAGTACAGCGCTGCGTAGAACGCTTCGTTACCAGCGCACATGGAAAATAATACTGTCTTGTTGGTGTAATAAACACGCATTATGGGATTAGAAGATAAATCTATGAACTTATGGCTCGTTCGGCCTTGAAGTACCGACCTAAAATCAAACATTCGTTTTAGTTTTTGCTAAGTTGATAATTTCACTTCAGTCACTGGTATAGAAGATTCTTACGTGTGAAGGAAAATCCAGTGGCACGATATGTCAATGGCGATACTCAACTGAAACCAGAATATATACTTCGGATAAAAGTAACTCAATGTCACAAGCAATCCCATTGTACCACACCGATCAGTAAGCTGGTCTAACATAGCTCCAAATTTGGTACCTACAAAACAAAATTGAATTTATTAACTGTATTCGTAAACCTTAAAAAATAGTCAAGGCAGCTAGCACTACGGAGTACGGCCAAGAGAAATCTTTTTCGTCCATCGGGAATAGGCACGGCCCGATTCAATTCAACTGGGATAATCTCCATCACGTAGTGATGGTAAATTCTACATCAACATGTTACGAGACTCACTTTGATTGAACAATCGAGCAGCGTGCCCATCGAAGGCATCTAACAAAGCACTGAACACGTAACAGAAGCAAGCAACGACGTAATTGAAGGGCATGAAATAGAACGATACGATAGCCAAGATGACCCTGGCATAACCTGTAAAAATGGTTAAGTTAGATGAAAATATTTGAAAAAACAACGACAAAAACGTGAACGATATAAACCAACAGTTTTGAATTACCGATGATATTAGGCATAAAAAGAAAAACATTTTTCGTCGTTGTTGGATCCATGATTAGTGTGATGCTGGCTTTGCTATACAGTTTCAATATCAGAGCAACCGATAAATGCAACGGACTTTCTGACACACGGTTCAACAAAGTTTTGCAACTATTCTACGTCGCACACAGAAAGGAAAAAACATTATACCTATGAAATAAATACACGAATCAGAGTCATTGCGAGATCGCCTTTCAGCACGTGATAGCTCAGCGCCATTGTTTGCAATGGTTCTGAAGATTGATCTCAGGCAAATTCATCGAATAATTTACGGTAACTCAGCGGAAATGGTCGTTATTATCGTATAAATTGACCGAAAATGTCGATGGATAGGCAACATAACGAATGGTGACTCAATAGGTAGAAATAGTCACGGTGTATTATCTAATGCGAAATTACTGGTATGAATTAGGTAAAAGAAAGGAATAATCGTAATAAATTACTCACGTGTCACCAATAATTCAGCGAAATATATTTTAAACCTTTGAAATCAGGTTGAAGTTTTCATACCTGACGACATAATTAAATCTAATTACTTGATCTGATTATTTATTTTGAATTTGAATGATTTGAATTGATTATTGACAATCAGTGTAGCTGTGTAGCAATATTAAAAAATGTAGATTCAAAATTTTAATCCGTTTTAATATTTGGTATCAGGGCACCACTGCATCCACCAAATCATATTCACGTCAGATTTTTCGCTCCACATTCGGCCTCACTGTGTCTCATTCTGTTTCGTTTTTATTTACCTAAAAATGTAACCTGCTTCGAATTGCTCTCAATCTTGAATTTCCTTTTCGTATAAATTTGCGAACTTAGAAATATTGTTGTGATACCACGTCTGTTTAATTTTGATGTTTTTCCGTGTTTTTAATCTTTCCAAACGTCCGAATTTGCTGGAAATTCATGTGTCGCCGCTGTTTTATTATGGTAATTCACTATACACTTACTTATCACCGCCGCGAAGGCAAGGAGTCTGTTATGTACTGTTCGTCGTCGCATCGAAGTACATCGTAGAAAAGCCATCCGCAATCATTAGTGCAGTACTTTTACTTCTGTCCTCGCCTTTCTCTCGCGCAAAGTGATTTAAATCCGGAGAAGGTTGTCGCAGGCTAACTATACTCCGCGAATACTGACGATCCATCGCTGATGCTCTTCACGATAGAACTCACAGGATACATTCGTCTAGTTCGAGGAGACAGTAGTCTTAGCGATGCTCAGTTGTCAACTTTAGTAATTCTGAAGTTCACTTGAGTGGAATATGACATCTCTTCTGCCTTGGTATTAGAGAGTATCCAGCGAATACGTATATGTGATCTGTATTACATCATGATACGGCGAGATGATTTTTTGAGAAAATTTTTCCAGTTCTAATTCATTTACCACCAATCGACTAAAATTGGTTTCCGTTGGCAAATTAATTCCAACCTAACACTAATTCGTTTAGCTACTGCAAGAAATAAAGGCTATTTTATTAATGCAGAAATCCGTCATACGCTAGTCTTGTTCATCGTCTCTTTCCTTCGAAACTGCTAACATTTTCGACTGATCTAACAGAAATACGAATGTTTGTTTTTGGTGAGTATCAACTCTGGTTTGATTGTCAATCAACCACTTATTGATATGTGTGCTCTGATTTCGTATTTTGAGTTCGTGTACCCGATAAACTCTTCTTGTTATTCTTTCTTCACACTTACTTCGAGTTTCCTAATGTAATGATTCTAGGAGTTTCAAATGTATTATTTTAACTATTAAGTTGTTATGCTTGTTTGATGAGGAATAACTCACCAGTGGATTATGTAAACAAACGATTGTTTTTGGGCTTTCGAATGCAATCGCAGTATGAAAACTGATATTGATGGTTTCTGGTTCCTGTTGTTACCTGATTTTAATTTTAACCGTACGTTTTTCGTGTTTCAGAAGTAAGAACCACCCTCGATGGATCCGCACAGATTTTTTGGACATCGAAATTCGGCCTACTATTTCTCTGCTTTGAATCGTGCTGCTGATCCATATTTTGCTCCTCCTCCTAGAGAGCTCGATGAGCGTGTGTACCGCGTCCGCCATGAACCTCAGATTCCGCCCTACTATCTGCCCCCGGTTCCGAACCGCGAATTCATCGAACTACCTCGACGACGTATCCTACCTCCTCCGTACGTAGAACCTCCTAGCGAACGCATTTACCGAACTGTTCGTCGGAGCCCGCCTCCCCTACCATCACCGCCGCCAGTACACCATCATCATAAATCTTCACGCAAGAAATCAAAAAAGAAGAAACGATCTCGTTCCAGAAGCACCAGGAACTCCGAATTCTCAGACGATAGTCCGTACGAGTACGAGAGCAAAAGTAGGGATGCCGAGATATTCAATAAGTATAAAGCTCTGTCCGATGAGCACGATTCTTTTTCGGATGCCGACTTCGGCAGTCCCATTTCAGAACACGAGTCGAAACCCACCGACCACGTTCTGGAGGAATCGCTCGACCAGGCAAGCAACATGTCCGAATCGCGGGACGACGTGAAGCAGCCGTGTTCAAACAGTCAAGAAGCTAGCAAACAATACACCAGTTACAAATTGCTGCACGATCCGCATTTGAAGCCCGGTGGCACCGGGAAGCTGTTATACCGATTCGACGGCATTGTGCCGAATAATTCCAACTTGGGGGCTGTGCAGGTTCGCGATCCAAGATCGCCACTAACGAAAATCTGGAACAGGAGGGAACCTTTAGATCTGCCTGTGCCTCAGTTCAAGGTACGTTGGTGGTTGGTTACGAACAGGAAGGTTGTATGGCTTACTCGAGTGTACTAATAATCAAATTTGGTTTTTCAGGTTGACGAACACTATATCGGCGAACCGCCCTCGCTGGAAGTCACAATTTGCAACCTCAATGACAATATAGATAGGACGTTTCTGTCGGAAATGGTACGCGTGGTTTGCTTTTATCGGCCGTCGTGGTGTGGTAGAGTGCGTATGTGAACTGGGTTATGGCTCTGGATCTGTTGCAGGTGATGAAGTACGGAGAGGTGGACGATCTGTACATATATCATCATCCAATCACGAACAAGCATTTGGGCTTAGCTAGAGTCATGTTCGCGAGCGTTAAAGCCGCCAAGGAGTGCGTGGAGCGATTAGACCGAACACCTGTGATGGGTAAAACCTTGCGAGTCTTCCTCGATGCCTTCGGTAAGAAATTTACGTATTAAACGCTTCTTTAATTATAATGTATTGAAGTTTGGACCATCTAACAGAGATGTGGGTCAAGTGTAATGCAAATAGACCAAAGGTACTTTTGAAATCTCGTATTTTCAACCCATGATCATTCTGTTACACCTCTGGTTTTTGTTATATGTTTGGGAATAGAAAGGTATAGTATTTCCTTAGGTCCTTATTTCAGGCCATGACTAAATGGATGCACTAGATGTTTCGAAGTTTCTCTCGTCTGCTGGGTGATAGATAGGCTTTGATACCGTGATGATCATTGTATACCTCGTGATGAGAACGCCATGTCTATCTCGAAAACTGAAGTCGGGCTGATTTAGTCCTACAAGAACATGATCCTCTTGTCATACGCCTTATATTTGGAGTAAAGGCTAAAATTCAACCAGTGGCTAGTTATTCTTGCGATCTGTCCACCCTCTTATTTACTTTTATTTACTGAGCTCTGAAAGCCATTTTTAGAACCAAAAGTCAATTGTACAGCTCTGAGACTCAATGAAGGCCAATAATTAAACTTGAACACTTAATTACCTCCAAATTCTGTGCCATGCTGGCGCCATTTCTATTATTTGAGTAAATTAGTTTGGCGTGGGATTGGTGTGATTGTCATGTGCCATTCATGATTAGAGAGACTCTCCAGAGGCTTTGGACTTACCATTTTCCCATTCAGATTTCATGACCAATTCGATTTCATTCCCCGATTTATTCTATGCCGAGCAATTCTCCCTCACGTTACCCTGCTCTTCCTCGCCATTACTAACGATTCGAATTCGCGCGTATTACAGGCGAAGAGTGTAAAAAGCACTTCGACGAGCTGACCAACGGCACCTGCTCCAGATACCCACCGTTGATTACCTCCGACGACGGCAGGACTTCCCGAGGTCAGTCACCCAACCTGCTTAAGAAGACCGACGACTACAAAGCGAGTCGATCGTCGACGCACGCCAAATCAAGTGACGCGAATTGCTCGTCCGACAAAAGTTACCGTGAGTTCTCGACACCGTCATCCGTCGTCAGCGAAACCAGCTACAAAACGTTCAAAAGCGAGACCGCCGTCTCGGAACTGAGTTATCCGAGCAGCGGTTACCACTCCTCGTCGACGCCACTGGACAACGGCACGCCGATGGCGATGCTGAACAAACCGGGCAAAAGCGACCCGAAGAAGAAGTTCTACCCGAATCACGTTGAGCTACCGGTCGAATCGGCTTGCGTCAGCACTGAGGAGGTGGCTGCCGAAGTAGAACACCAATTGGATCTCGATACCAGAATCGAACTGCTACTGAAGGGTCAAGTCGGCAGCGGAATCGAACCCGCGTTCTACAAAGTCGTGCGCAAGTCGTTCGACGCGACCGACGAGCAGTCGAAAGGCGACGGCTTGGCCGATGGTCCGCGAATGCCGTCGCCTCCGCGGGAGCCGCCGCTACCGCCTCCTCCGCCACCGCCTCCACCACCAGAGGAGGATCCGGACAAACCGTTAAGCCGTCCACCGTCGCCGTTCCTCTCAAAAGAGGTGTATCTGGCCTGTCATCAGCGTGCTCTCGAATTGGCACAAAAAGCCAAAGAGGAGGAGAAGATGCAGACCACGAAATTCCTGGAGAAGGTTAATAAAGGTAAGGGTTCAGTATTTTTGTTCCTTTTAGACAGTGCCCCTTTTTATATCGGAAACCCGACCTCCATTTCCTTAAGGTGATGGAAAAGGAGCTGGGAGCTCAGGTTCATATCGTCTAGTCGATTGTTTGCTGTTTCGTTTGCTTATTCATCTCTCTATATGTCTCTTTGCCTGGCTACTTGCCTATTCGGTCGCGTAACACGATGGAGCGCTAGTGTATTTCACCCCGTTTTGTGTACTTCCAGCTTCCACGTTTGGCCGCCATTTGTAAAGTAGATGGCGCGCTATGTATTTCATCCCGTTTTGGTAGCTTCTGCATTTGTCCACCAGATGTCAGCCACTTTGCTGACGCGTCCCAATCTACCTGCCCTGTAATCGTATTTTGTATGTATGTGTCTGTGTTTTGGTCTTCTTTGAATACTAAGAACCTGTGTCTTCCGCCTCCATACCACGAACATTTTTGATTATCTGACGTCGTACCAGATCTTGGGATTTTCACTTGCAGTTCAATGTTTACATTTTATTGTAAAAACAGAATGGTGTGAGGTCAAAGAGCCAGAGTATTCATGTCACTGTATTCCGTCTTCTTTCGCAGTAGCAAGGAGAAATAATTCCAAGATTAGGATAGTGAGATTCTGACTGTTGACTCAGTCTTTACACTCGTCGGGGAAAGGGAGATTTCTAGAATCGAGAGCCTTGATCTTTCCAGCTCTCTGTGTTCTGCATAAGGCAAGTTAAATTATCTATCTTCTGTCGACTACTAAGAAGACAAGATGAAGTCTTCATCTTTCCTGCCCATACGTCCGCTCCCTCGTGGGAAAGCTGACAAGAGAGAAATACACGGCTAGCCGAGACTGTAATCAGAAAACGTTGTAAAAATATCCCTCTTACCAATGAAGTAGCAGGCTGTGAATCTTTTCGACCTGCCTTTGACCACTCTTGTCCTCGCTATTCAGAGGACTCCTACTGCTGAAACTAACCATATTACAGCTGCATTTTGTACTGATTTTCTTCCTCGCCGTCATGCCACTTCGCGTGCTACCCTATTCAAATTCATTATCACTAATGTACCGCGCTCGACGTTACAGACAAGCTCGCCGCCGACGACTCCAGCGATGACGAGATGGGCAGGAGACGCGGTATCGGCTCCCCCGCCTCCACGCCGGCCAAAGACGACGCGGACGACGATCGCATGAGCTTATCCAGTCTCAGCTCGGCCAATGAACAGATCATCGAGCAGCCGTTGGATCAGAACCAGATGTTCCAGTACCCGCCGGACTACCTGAACACGACCGCCCTGTCCACGCCGCACGTGCCGCCTCCGTCGCAAATCACGAACCCGCTCATACCTACCTTGTATCCGCAGCGACCGATCACGCCGATGACGGCGTCGCTACCAGCGGCCGCTGTACGCCCGATGCACATGTCGGCGTCGTTACCGCCGCGTATCACGTCGACGGCGTTCGCGCCCATACACACGGTGTTGGCGCAGCAGACGCCGCTGCAAACGCCGCAGCAGTTCTTCGCCGACCAGTTCCGGCAGCAGCTGTCGTTCTGGAGTCAGTCGCAGCCGGCGTACGTACCGCAGGCGGCGGACACGGTGGCAGCGGCCGCCGCCTACTACGCTTATAGCAACGCGTATAGCGGACTCGCGTTATCCTCGCGGGAGCCGCTGCCTAAAGCTATGACGACGCCTTCGTTCATTCCCAGCAGTAATCGCGTCCCCACCGACCAGTTCTACTCGAGTAGGCAGCACGGGTCGGCGATGTATCCAGAACCCGAAGAGAAGTCGCTGCACTTGGCTGACTCGAGGATCGCGAAAAGTCCGCATTTTAAGACGATCGAGTAAGTAAACGAAAGACGTATCAGAGGGCGGAGTTCTCTCTGAAATCGTTATGGTTGAAGGAGATTTGCAAGAATCCATTTCACGCAGTGAGATCACTTTCTATGTTTTTGATTTTCAGGGGCATCGTAAATAGCGTAGTGTTGGAAATGAAGCAAATATTGAAACGAGATGTCAACAAACGTATGGTAGAGGCGACCGCGTTCACCGCTTTGGATGTATGGTGGGAAAAGAAAGAGCAGTCAGCGAAGGTATCGGCGCGTATATTTGACTTATGTTGGCTTGAAATTCAGAAGAGAAAATGCTTCAGTGTTTCCTCGGATACTGATGTATCTTTCTTTAATGACCTGATAGGATCGCACGTCTCGTAAGAAAGCCAGAGAAGAGGAGCCTGTTTGTCCGAATGCGGCCGCGAATTTGAACCAGATATTGGACGCCGGTCAAGACGGACTGGATACGCTGGCGATGAGTGGACTTCGACTGGGTATACGAGCTTCTATACCGAAGATGCCGTCTTTCAAGGTATCATAATCAATTCTTTTAAGCTTGGTGTGGTTGCCAGCGGCTAACAAACTGGACAGTAATGTTAGTACTTGGGTTCTGTCAACGCCGTGTGTAGTGCTTTGTTTTCAGAAATGGCGAGAGTTGGCATAGTGCCTCATTTATTCGTGCCTCTCATGGAGTATCGATTTTAGCTCGTATATTTTACTGACTGATGAAGTACATTAATTTCTGTAGTTCATTGGCTGTGTAGAATGAACTTAGCCCTTCAGTCCTGAGACATGTGAAGTGGAGTACCGATTGTGGCTCACCTTTTTCCAAAACCAAGTTATCAATTGTTTCTTCTATCTTGAGCTTAGTAGATGCTTCATTGTATCAAGGAGCAAGTTATTGTAGAATACCAGTTGTGGTCCTCCTGTTTCAAAACTAGATAATGGATGATTGAGCGCATTGGTCATTTTCCCTTCATTGTGGATGCAATTAATGATCATAGTACTTGAACATGCACCAGTTAGAAGACTTGATTTCACGGATCTAGAGTGAAGTACAAATTGCGGCTCTATCTTTCCACAAAAAACTGAGTAATCGAGAACCTCAATCATTCTGTTTTTCTTCCATGATGGATGCGTAGAATGACTTTGAAAGGTTCAATCTGAATAATGTAGAGAATCTAGAATGAAGTACCAATTGCGGTTCATCCTTTCTAAACTCAACTACTGGTTGATCAAAAAATGCACTATAGTCGTAGAAATTTGAAATGAGTCCAAAAAGACGTGCACAGTATTTTTGCTCTCGCCACTAAATGTCATTCAGTTAAGTTGTGCATTCACATAGAGAGATGTCGAGAAAACTTGACACCGTTCAACCGCATATCTCTACACATCATGCTAATATTGGTTCACTTTGAGATACTCTGTATATCTCGAACTAATTTCTTTGATCTCTTTTCAAATTTTCGCCAATATACCTCAGCGAGATTCCGCTATTATTATTTTGCACAGAATAAACCAAGTGAGTACTTCAATTTGAATCATGAAAATTGCAGGGTAATGTATTGATTGTGACTCAGTCTTTTAGAAACAGACGTTGACTGATTGAGTGTAGCATTTCTTCCTTTCATCGTGGATACTTCAACCTGAATTATAGGAAAATATAGAACAAAGTACCAATTGTGAATTGCCTTTCAATGTGAGGGGGAGGGGGTAGTAATTGATCAAATTCACCGGTTCTTATCTACATTGTACGTACGTTTAATACACTCAGTCTGTATTTCACCTAAATTATGATAAAATCTGGGGTAAAATACCAATTGTGGTTCAACTTTTCCAAAATTGGGGGTGCTGATTAGTCGAGTGCATTATTCCCCTTCTGTGGGTGCTTAAAATGAATCCATTTATTCTGAGTCTACGTGAATCTTATGAGTATTACTGCTGTAATAAATTACTGACT
>JAJSSI010000287.1:0-25000 GCA_031841125.1 Acanthococcus lagerstroemiae
CGAATAAGAAAGATTCAGCGGATGACTTGGCTAAAACAGCTCGTTGCCAAGCGTGTTGGTTGAGTTTGTGTTTGCAGAGGTATATAATGCCGAGCACTTTGAGAAAGTCGTTGATTAAATTGATACCGGAGGATCTGAAAGTGTTCCTGTCGAATGCCCTCTCTGTTGACCTAAGAACTCATTTGCATTTGAAATCAGGTGTCGTATTCCGTCTTGTCCGAGACGTTTACTCTTTGATATCGTCTGCGGGTGTGGTCCATCGACTGAACTTATTCTTTCACTTTCTATAGATACAAAGAGCATGTTGGGGGAAGAACCGAATGAAAAGCTGAACGATCGTTTGGCCGCCAATCGCTTCATCAAATCAGTGAGATCGAGTATACGTACCTTGGAAAGACACGATACATCAAACGCGCCGGTGAAATCGAAAGTTCTGCGTATAAAGAAAAGTATAACTTCATGTGATTTGGTTTAAAAAGATGAATAAGTATTCGGCTCAGTTTAACTGATTCAACTAACTAATCGCTATGGTTGTTTTTTCAGATCTGTCTAGCCAAAGATTGTGTTCCAAGAACGAAAGCGATTGGGAGAACTCGGGTAAAGATAACGGTATTGAGAAGTCGCATTACTTACCTCGCGGACCACGCATCAAGCATGTGTGTCGTAGCGCTTCTTCAGTCTTGAGAACGTCGCTGGTTACCTTAAACGACGAGGAAACCGATGGTACTTGCATTGGAATTCATAATTTTTTTGCAATTGAAGAGTTCAGTGCATGAAATGTGGTGACGTCTATGTTCTTGCAGTGGGAGACTATGCTAACGGCCATCATGTCAGTTGTTGGTTAACATTCAGGGTAGTGCATGACAACTCGCACCAATGTAATTTGCCCTATGACGCGTGTTCCGAATGCACCAGCGTATACTATACGTGTTATCTTCTCTTTTCATTTGCTCTCACCCGAGCCCTGGAACCACCCCTTCGAGCATTACATCAGGGACATCGAGGAGCCTCTTAGGGCTGCCTTAGCCCTCTTCTCCGGGAATCGGCCTTGGTCAACTGCGCTATCTTCCTGTCGAATACCCGTATCACTAGCCCCGTCAACGAGCACCGGCAGGTAGCGCCTTACCCATTTACAGCTTTCAGATACTGGCGACTGATTACACACTTCTCGGAAGCCTCTGCTGTTATGTGGTTGTGACTCTGTGTACGTTATCAGAATGCGGTGTTAGAATGTGTGACGAGTTCTTTCTTGCATTGCTGATAACGATGCCGGCGTTGGGAATCAAACCCGGTGCCTTCGGGTTAAGAAGCCGAGTTCTTACCGGTACGCCACAGAGCCACGTTACTATACGTGTTATACTGGTGGACCATGAGAAAACGCATCAAATATGCAAAACGATGAAATATTCTTTTGGGAAAATCTCGAAGAATTTCATCGAAAATCTTCGGGAACATCTCCGATGATTTCTCAGGAATTTTATCAGAAATCTTTGAGTACAATATTCGGGGAAAATCTCCGATGATTTCCAGGAATTTTATCAGAAATCTTCGAGAACAGTTTTTCGGAAATTTTTCCGATAATTTTTAGAAAATTTCATCGGAATATTTAGAAAATATTTCGATGGTTTTTGAAGAATTTTATCGAAAATCTTCAGGAAAAATCTCCGATAATTTCCAAAGAATAATTTCATTAAAAATCTTCGAGAAGAATCTCCGACGATTTTTAAGGAATTTTATCGGAAATTTTTTTGGGGAAGAAAATCTGATAGTTTCCGAAGAATCTTATCGGAAATCTTCGGGAAAAATCTCCGACGATTTCCAAAGAATTTTATCGAAAATATTAAGAAAAATTGACGACCATTTTCGATAAATCTCATCGGACATCACTGAGTAAAACAACGATGATTTCAGGAGAATCTTATAGGAAATCTTTAGCAAAAATCCCAATGATTCCAACGAATCTTATCGGAAATCATCCAGAAGCATCTCTGATGATTTTTGAAGGATTTCTCCTGAAAAAAGTATCGATGATTTCCAGAGATTATCATTGGAAATTTTTGGGATAAATTACCGATGACTTTCGAAGATGTTCATGAGAAATGATCGTGGAAACTCTACGATGATTTACAAGGAATTTTATCAGAAATCTTTGAGAATAATCTCGATAATTTCCGCAGAATTTCATCGCTCTGATGATTTTCGGAGAATTTCATCGGAAATCTTCAGAAAAACTTCCACTGTGTTCCAAAGAATTTCTTCAAAAATCTTCTGGGAAATTTTCCGATAATTTTTGATGAATTTCATCGGAAATAATTCGGAGAAAAACTCCGATGGTTTTTGAAGAATTTTGTCAAAAATCTTCATGGAAAATGTTCGATGATCTCCGAAGAATTTCATCAGAAATCTTCGAGAAGAATTTCCGATGATTCTTAAAAAACTTCATCAGAAATCTTCGAGAGGAATCGCCGATGATTCTTAAAGAATTTCATCGGAAATTTTTGGGGGAAAATTCCTGTAATTTCCGAAGAATTGAGATTATTTTCCATTCTTTTTCCCGAAGACTTTTGATGAAATTCTTTGGAAATCTTTGGAAATTTTTTCTGAAGATTACCGATGAAATTCTCCGAAAGTTAGCGGAAATTATTTTCAAAGATTTATCGAAGATTTCCAGTGAAATTTTATTAGAAGTCTTTCTCAAATATTTCCGATGAAATCTTCGGAAAAAATCTCTGATCCGATCGCATGAGTGGAAAATAGTCTCAACTCTTCGGAAATTACGATGAAATTCCTTAAAAATCATCAGAGATCTTCTTGAAGATTTCTGATGAAATCTTTCGGAGATCATCGAACATTTTCCCTGCAGATCTTTGATAAAATTCTTTTAAATCATCAGAGTCCCCCCCCCTGAATATTTCCGATGAAATTCATTAAAAATTATCGAAAATTTTCTTGGAGAATTTTGATAAATTTTTTTGGAAAACATTGGAAGTTTTTTCTAAAGATTTTCGATGAGATTCTTCGGAAATTATAGGAATTATTTTTTCTTAAAATTTCCAATGAAATTCCTTAAAAATCATCGGAGATTCTTCTCGAAGATTTCTAATGAAATTATTCTTTGGAAATCATCTGAGATATTTCCTGAAGATTTTCGATAAAATTCTTCAAAAACCATCGAAGTTTTTTCCAAATAATTCCGATGAAATTCTCTGAAAATTATCGAAAAATTTTCCTGAAAATTGTTCTTGAAGATTTCTGATGAAATTCCTTAGAAATCTTCGAAAATTTTCCCCGTAGATTTTTCTCAAATATTTCTAATAAAATTTCTTGGAAATCATCGGAGATTTTCCCCGAAGAATATTTCATCGTTTTGCACATTTGGTGCATTTTCTTCTCATGGTCCACCTGTATAATATAACCCGTATACGTATAGTATACGTTGGTGCATCCTGAGCACGCACCATAAGGCAAATCACATTAGTGCGAGTTCTGATGCACCACCCTGTAGAGTCTATCGTCTATCAGTACAGGAGAATGGGCTTACCCGCATCTTGTTCTGAGCCCTTCATGTATTTTTTCTATTTGTAACATTCCTGAATTTTTCTTCTCTGGTTTTAGATTTTGTTTGCAACTCCTCCGAATCGGAATCTGGCAGGCGACTTCGAAAGAAGTAAGTGTGTAGTTTAGTAGTCCGAATTTTTCAGTATCCCCGAGTTTGATAGATGAGTCAGAAGACGATATTTTTGACTTTTGATGAATTTAGACGCTGTGATTAATCCTCCAGGATGCCCTCTGAGTTCCAGTTGAAATTAAAAATATTTTACGAACGAACCCCAGGGTAGCTAATTGGTTATTTTTTCAATCTTGAGTCATTTTTTATCTTTTTCATTTTCCTCCTCCAATACATCAGACTCTTATGTAGGACAAAACATAACACAACTAGACCAGGAAAATACGCGAAATCCACACCCGTTTTTTTTCTGCCGTCTCGTTTGTATCTATATGTAGAAAAGTGTAATAACTAAATCAACACAATACTTGAATGAAAAAATTTGTGTTTGATCATTTGTCAACAACTATCATTATTATTACAGCTTTGGTAGTAACTTGATTTAACTTATAATATTATATACATTATTTTTAATTAGGGTAAACCGCCGCTAATAGACTAGTGTTAGAGCTGCCTCCCTTTACTACCCCGCCCATTTCTGGGCATCAGCCTCTGTTACCTGCTTTCATTTACCTCGGTCCTTGGTAACCCATTTCACCCCGAATTCTTTCCTAACATCTGGTCTTGGGTCTACCTTTCTTTCTTTCCTCTTTGTATCGAATGGTGTCCAGAAGGTTACTTTTTGTTCCCTTTTTCTGCCCCTTCCCTCGCTATGTGTCCTGCGTATTTTATTTTTAATGTCTTTAGCGTATCTTTATTTTTTGTTTGATTTTGGAGCTTCGGATTTTATCTTCCTTCCAAACACCCAGGGTTCTTCGTATCATCGAATTTTGCGTTCATTTCAATGTTTTGTATATGAGTTTATGTTGTCGCCCACGTTTGCGCTCCATATGTTGGTACTCTGGCATCTCGTAGGTTTCGAGAATTTTACTTTTGATTTATTCGTTCTTGTTGCTTTTCATAATTGGTTTTAGTGCCCAGAATTTTTCCCACGCGTTTCCCTTCCATATCTCTAGTTCTTTTACCAAGCTGTTTGTAAATGACAATGTTTGTCCTAAAAACTTATACTCTCTTACCTTTTCTATTTTCAAATCCCCGATAGTTAGATCTGTTACATTCTCTGTTCTCGTGATTAATTTCGATTTTGATTCATTTATTTCCAGTCCTACTTTCTCACATTCTTTTTTCAGTTCCCAGGCCATATGTGTTAATTCGTCCAACTCCGAGGCTATCAGTACCAGGTCGTCCGCGAATCGCAGGTTACTCAATATTCGTATCGCTTTTAAACCCTTTGTTTCCCCATTTTAGATTTAAAAAAATATTTTGCAATCCTGCGTTGAAAATATTAGGGGACAAGGGGGTCATCCTATTTGGCTCCTTTGTAATGGGGACGACTAGGCCTTTTTCGTCCAGGACCACATACGCCTTCGCATTTTTGTATGATTCCTGAAGGATTCTAACTATTTTCGCAGGTATTCCTTATTTTGCTCACGTTGACTATATTATGCTCGCGTGCTTCAGCCAATCGAATGCCTTGCAGAAATTGATGAATAGGAGGTATATTTCCGTGTTGTACTCGTTAGTTTTTCCGATGACTTGGTTTAATGTATGAATATGATCCACTGTAGAAAATTTCTTTCCAAAGCCTCCTTGTTCTTCTGGCTGATGGAAATCTGAAATGTGGTATAGCCTATCTAGGAATATCAACTCCTTGCTCATTTGCTGAACCAACTTCAACTACTCTTGCTCTGTTGGCGAACCAGGTTTTCCGATCTGCTCACTGCTCCAATGTTGGACCGGATCGTTTTTTATCAGTCAAAAAAGCAGTGTCGCTGCGAGCAGGTTGAAGATCAACATTCTCGCTCGGTTCACGAATCATGAATAAAATAACTAATTTGGACCAAGAGCGAAAGAAGACAGATGTTATATGTTGATTTACTGCTCTCGTTCCAGCACTGCTCACAAAGTAGCGGTAGTGTAGTACACAATTAAACTTGAACCGGAATGTCGGAGCAGTGAGCAGATGGTTTTTGCTGGGAGTAAATTCGTGAACTGCTCTTTTCATGAACCAACTCATTTAATTTGCTCCTGCTCGGAGTCGAACAACGCTATTATCTTTTAGAATTTTCATAAATATCTTGTTGAAATTGGATGGAAGACTAATGGGTCGGTAATTGTTAATGTCGACGCGAGCTCCTTTCTTGTATAGTGGAATGATTTCGGACTTGTTCCACTGTTTGGGTGGGGCCTATTTGTTTATTATTTCGTTAAATAAATTCGTTACTGGTGTTGTTAGAACATCCGAAAAAGTTTTCAACGTTAGATTTTCGAGTTTATGTGGGCCCGGCGTTCTATTAGTTTTCCAATCTTCCAAGACCTTTCCCATCTTCGAATTAAGGATTGGTATACAATCGTCATTTGAGTGGTACCTACTCCCTCCCCGTTTACCCCATCAGTTTCTTCAGTAGGTTCGCCTGCATATAGATTTTTGAAAAATTATGTGGCAGTTGTTATAATTTTGTGCCTGTTGTGGATTACTTCACTTTCATTCCCTTTAAGGTTCGGTAGAATGTACGTTCGTTCCTTTATTGATTATTCTTTTTGCCTATTTTATTGATCTACTTTCGTTTATTATGCTTATGATCATGTCCTCATCGTACCTCTTAACGTCGTTCCTGATTTCTCTTCTCATTGTTTTGTGAAGTTCTGTTAGTTCTACTCTTTTTTTAGTATTAGATGTATCTTTTCTTGAGGGTTGCCCTTTTTATAGTTTTCCCAAATTCTACACGGAGTTTTTCAAAGTGGCTGAAATCCAATAGTTATATCTTGATTTGCATCCGAGGATCAGAGACCTCTCTGGCTGCACGTTATTACCAAAACACTGCGAAGCCGTTACGGAGTACCACATTCTAATCTCAATTTCAAAATTTCGATAGTACTGCCGTGCAGAGCGGCCTTCGGCTTCTCTGTACCTCGTCTTCACGCTGCGAACCGTCTATGCGTACTTATGTCAGTATACTCATTTACATGTCGTACTTATATCGATACCTTATGCTTTTCCCTTAGCAGCAAGAACGGTGACTCGAAGATTGAAAGACAGTGTCAGCTAAATAAAGTTCGACAGTGCGACGATAGCGCTGCTGTTACCGTGGTTGAAAATCAGAACGACGCCGAATTTACCACGCAGCATTACGGGGTATGACGAGTAAACTAATTGGACGCTATTAAGCGTAAAGGAACCAACCAGCAAAATCTGTTTTTTGAGAACACGTGATTCGAAGTTCAAGAGCCATGTAGAAACTATATGACATAGCGTTTACTGATAAGCTTTTTTCAGCGTGAGTACACATTTTTGGATTGGGGGCCTAATTTTGAAAATATTACTTTTTACGCTCTTTCCAACGACATAAATAGTTCATTTTGTTTACAAATATTGGTGAGTTCCCTTACGCTTAACAGCGTCCAATTGAACTATCTATCGGGACAGGCTGTGTCATCGTCGGGCATGTGCTCTGTTGCTTTCGTAATTTCACCCTTACTGATCGATAACCTCATAATAGTAATACGTATTCATTTTGAAGGCTCGGTCGCTGCAAGATTTCAGTAAAGATTCGTCAGATGAATCAGATGAAAACGACGATAAACTGATATCAACTGATTTTTGGGAAGCGTATGATCCGGACGAAGTTTTCAAAACTGGTTTTCCACTTATCTGTACGGAGCCGATCAATGTTCGAGCGCTGTGTTTTCTGTGCGGTAGTGCCGGCGTTGAAAAGGTTCGTAATTTAGCCCTTGTCAAGGTAGCAAAGCTCTCGGTGCCAAAGCACATAGGCACGTGTACGATGTACAAATAACGCAGGCATATATCTACACCTGTATGGCTGATTTTGCGGTACGCCCGTTTAATAAGATATGATTGATTCGCAGCTACTGTATTGTACGTCGTGTTGCGAACCCTACCACTGGTACTGTGCCGAAGGACCTTCTGTGTTCAGAGAAGACGTCGAATTGGAGAAGTATCGCGTCAATTGGATTTGCAGGAAGTGTAAAGTGTGTTCGACTTGCGGCGAAGGCAGCGATTCGCGAGTACTCACGTCTTGTAAACGCTGCCGGAATTCCTATCACGCTGAGTGCTTGAATAGTAAAGCACTTAATAAACGTTTATTCAAATCCGATAGACCGTGGGTACGTACACTCGAGTACCATGTATCGTTTTCAGTGGCGTATTCGGAATCCCATTCTTCTGACGCGAGTGAGATCTACCCTCCTCCGGTTATTGGAAGTTTTGAGAGACGAGAAGTAAGTGAACGAAATGACCGGAGACATGGGTGTTTGAAGATTTTTTTCTGGGGGAAGCAAGTAAGGTTTTTCAATATGAAAAGCAGCTCTTTTAGTAAAATATTGCATTCTTGAAAACCTTCCCTCACCCCTTTATTTTCATACACACTCTTTTGTGTGTGTGGTGGCGCTGTATGCGCCGAATGTTCAGACCTTGTAGTCCATTGCACATTTCCTCAGGTTGCTGTTAAGGATCAGCTCAGTAGCCCCACTTTAGTGGGAATTTTACTGAGTTCTATCCCTTTGACTTCGCTGGGTGCTGGATACTCCAGTTCCAGTGCTTTGCGTCCTGTCCCGGCTGTTGCTGGGCACTGACATATGATGTGAATCGAGGTTTCTTCCTCTTCTCCAGTGCCTACAGGAGGTGCTTTTCGCCTTTCTTATTTTATACCACATGTGTTCTGTAGCCCCATGACCAGTTAATAGTCCGACCATGAGTCTTGCATGTTTTCCGTCAAGCCCCAGTAGGAACTCACCGGAGACGTCCCCAATCAGGTTTTGCTGATTTTCATGCCTCCGGCTATCCGCCAGTGCATTTCCATCTGCTTACTATACTTATTCAAGCCTTCGCCTTTAATTTTATGACGCTGCATGCTGCGGGAAGAGACGGCCTGGGCGTTACCAGTTCTTGTTTTATGCCCTCTTTCGTTAGCTTATCCGCGATCATGTTCCCATTTATTCTGCAATGCCTCGGTGTCCATAGTCTGGTGACACGGTTCTTCTGAGTAAGGCTGTATCATGTGTTAATGCAGTCCGCCACCTCCAAGGATGTAGATTGGTGTGCCGATACTGCCTTAATAGCCGTTTGACTGTCTGTACAGGTATAGATTTGCTTATTAACAACGCCCTTCTGCTGGCCTTATCAGTGGCCACCGTGATCACCGTTACCTCTGCTTGGAGAATAGTGACACATTTCGTCCCCTTCGTTTCCTATGTTTTTTGGGCCCGAAGGTTTGGTTGGCCTAGACGATAAGTCCTCATTATCGCAGCTGCTTCTGTAGCAGCGTGAAATGGTGGCAGGTTTAGGAGTCTTATGAAGTGCTTTCGTCGGTACCGTTCTCATTGCCCCCGTTGTCATCACGCATGCGAGCCTTTGCAGGTGGTCCAATTCCTCTCGGACTTCAGCCAGCTAGACCCGACCCCTCCGCACAGTTGCCACATTTGTGATTCTGGGACATATTACACAGGTATATATCCAGTGCATCATTTTGGGAGAGAGTCCCCAGGTTCTGCCGACAAAGGTACGGCAAGCAAAAGAGCCTCAATCCCTTTTCTTATTTTGTCTGGGACATTATCCCTTCAGGAGAGTTTCTCGTTAAGATATACTCCTAAGTATTTCACTTTTCCGGTGAGAGTTAACGGTCTTTTGTTGTATTGCACCTTGATCAACTCCTTGCCCTTGTGAGTGAAAAAAGTGATCTCAGTTTCGTCCGGGTTTGTCGATAACCCTTTAATCGCCCACCATTTTTCTACAGGAGTCCCCACTGCGTCAGCTCCGCGATGGTCCCCGGAAATTTGCCACTTACCATCGTAACCAAATCGTCAGCATAGCCTTGTGTGTATATTTTTTGACCATTTAACTCATCCAGCAAACAGTTTACCACTAGGAGAGTACTCTCCACTATGGGCAGTCCCTGATGGTCATTGCATGGATTTGTTCCCACTTATTAAAGCTTTTATTTTCCGTTAGAGCTGTTTCTGTTGATTCATAAGAGGTCGCGTCGAGCGTTTCCTATACATATATCCGTGAATGTTGTCAGGGCATAGTTTCCGCCAGTCATCCCTCTCTCAATTGCCGTAACAAGCAGTGCAAATGACTCCTCTGACCTACCTGCCCTGTATACATGCGGGTCTCGTGTGTTGGGAAATTTTTCAAGGTGATCTTAAATGTCTGTCTACTAGCCTTTCCAAGGTTTTTAGTATGAATGATAAGACCTATCGGCCTGTATAGGAATTGACCTGATAAGGGTCTCTGCCTGGCTTAGGTAAAAACATCACTCTCACACACCTAGGGCTACTGATGTCCTAAGAACCCTAATGAACGGTCCCATTATGGTCTCTAATCCTGTCTGGAGACAGACTGGATAGATTCTATCTGGGTCCGGTGCATTATGTAGTGAGAATGTGTTTACCACCCAACATACCCTATCCGGTGTAACCACCTCCTTCGCCCTTTTCCCAATCCCTTTTGTTTTGCGTGCGATGGACTCCCGGCTCTGGTTGTGTTTCCTATTCGATGATAGAGGGGCGTATGGCGATGCACGCATGTCAAATTGGCCCCGGGACACCACACCCCCTATTCCGAAAACGCTCATATATTTACTCCTGGAATGTGCGTAGGTGCTCTATTTTCTCTCTTGGGGTGGTAGAAACACCCTCTGTCGGAAGTTCAAGTGGCCCTCTTCCACTTTCCTTTCTTTCTCAGGAGATTTTGCAGATGTGCCTGCTCTGGTATCTTTTCTACAGATTCGTAGAAACTTTTCCATCCCTCTGCTTTGGCTCGCTTAACTGCTTTTTCATATGTGTTGTAGGTCTTATGATACTAATTTTCAGTAAGTTGGTGTGTTATTTGCAGCTCTCAGCCTTCTTCGAGTATTTTTCTTATATTTCCCCAGCTCTGCTGTCCACCCGATGGTTTTGTGTGACTTTATTATCTCGACCTCACAGTTCCTCTCATAGGCAATCCTGAGTGCTCCATCCAGTATGCTAGCTAGTGCCTCCAAGTTGTCCACATTTTGTACCTCGTCGGTCTTTTTAAATCATTTTTGACCCCCCCCCCCCTCCAGTCAGTTTTCCTAGAGTTCCTGATAACTCTTTGTTCCTCCAGGGTGTCGGAATCTGGTATTGGATGGATCGGTGATCCGATATAGACGGTTCGTCCAACACTCTCCATCCCTAGACTTGGTCCTTAAGCTTAGAATTGCAGAGTGTTATGTAAATAACTTCCTGCCTTACTTTTGTGACAGATTGGTTTGCTTCCCTCATTCAGAACCAGCATATCCTGTGCTGCAAGGTAGTCTGCTAGCCCTTTCTTGCTCGAGTTTGTGCCTGTGCTCCCCTATACAGTATGATGCGAGTTAGCATCACATCCTACAAGAAGGTCCAGCCTTTCCCTCATACAGTATTTTATCAGTTCTTTGATCTCATTAGTTGAGGGAGGATCCCTGGAATCTGATAGGAAATATGTTGAGCATATCACCACCTTTCTCTTGTTTCCTCCCTCATATTCCAAGATGGCCGCCACAAGATCCTTGAGGTGAATTGCGGTGTTACTGTGCAGCTCACTTGATATGCAAATATCGCTGCACGTGGTCTTCCTGCATTTTTTGCATAAATGAGGTTTCCCTTTACCATCTGTATGCCGCCCACTTGTTCCCGATGGTACCATGGTTCCTGTAACAGGTTTGTATTTGTTTGCTCCTTTTGCAGCCTCCCGTTCAGTATGTAGGAGGCGGCTTTACATCGGTGCAGATTAATTTATAATACCCTTATCATTTTGTGTGTAGCTTTTCTCTGTTATCCTTAAACCGACACCTTGACATCAACCAGGCGGTCCAGGATGTACAGTTTGTTGCCCTTTCTCCTCAGATACTCCGCCGACTCGTTGTCAATGCCCACCCTCTCCCCTTACTGGTAACTATGTTGATGAAATCCTACCCAGATGGGAATTGAACAGACTGCACTACGTGAACACGTTTATATGTTAGACTCTAGTGGTACCGAATATCCTCTCCTCCCGCTGATCTTCGGATGCGTCGCTGAAAAAATATTTTTCATGTAAATGGTAATTGAGTGTAACCGATTTTGGTATTCATCGTGACCGCAGGTGTGTCCTTCGTGTTTGAAATGCAAGAGTTGCAATGCTACATCAGTTTTCACGCACGTTGGTAATATACCGCTGTGTTCCGAGTGCTTCAAATTGCGCCAGAAAGGTAATTACTGTCCGCTGTGTCAAGGCTGTTACCAGGACGAAGATTATAATGTGCAGGTAATTATGCTATTACCAATTATGACCGATATTATGTTATCTCTATTACTGTTCATGGCTGAAGCAGTGCATACGAGTAGTGGCTGAGTCGAGCAGTTACCGTATCCGTGTAAGAATTCTCTTTCTCTTGAAAGATTTCCTCTCGGTAACATGTTGCAGCGAATAATGCTGCGTTTTGCCAAACTTGTCGAATTGGATAGCGAGGGCTTTGGTTCCAGATTCGTCGAAAATGATCTTGGTTACCATGGCCTCAATCAACAAATTTAAAAAAAAAAAAAAAAAAAAAAACTTAGGGAAGCTTAATAATCTCAAAATATGAACATCGATGGTCGAGAAAAGCTTTAATTGATTAATCGATCAGTTGATTTCGTTACCTGAGTATTCCAAACCGCATCTGCAGTAATTGTTTTCTTTTTCTCCTCGTAGATGATGGAATGCGGAATCTGTAAATGCTGGATACATGCAAAATGTGAGGGAATTTCGCACGAGAAGTACCAAGTTCTAAGTTTCCTGCCTGATACAATAGAATTCGTTTGTCGGTTAGTTGATTTCTAATGTAATGTTTTAGTTATATCGTCGTCGGTTGAGCTGAAAGAGGCCAGTAACTCGGTATTATTTGAATACTAGACCTACGAGTATATGTGATCTGCTGAAAACGAACCTTGTACTCCGTAAAGAAAAAAATCTGACTTTTTGGGATTTATGGCTGTAACTCCTCTTTTGAGCAACATTTGCCCGATTTAAGAATCTTGAGCGAGATTCCCAGCGAGACCTAAGAACACTTCAGTTTCCCACTGTTTCCTTTAATCCGTTTTTCGGAAATGAGTTTTGAATATTTGTAGCAAATCTTGAACAAGTTTGGAAAAATTCTAAAATCGTGGGGGAAAATGTAGAAGAATAGGGAAAGAGCATTTAAGAGACTTAGCTAGTTATAAGGGTTGTTCCCTCGGGTTCTTTTTTTCTGTTCCTTTCTCTGAAAGAAAAAAATTGAACAATATCATGATGATGATTGAAATTTCTCAAAAATCAGTTCTGTCTGCCCAACCTAGTTCCACCTCCTCAGCCTAGCGTCGCTCATGCCCAGTCGGCTGCGATAGTAAATACTGGGAAATTCAGGTGACCTGTTATCGGGACAGTTGTATTAGAGTATTGACACTTTACACTCATAAAATATACGTGCATATGTAATCGTATCCATAAACCTTGTTTGTTTCCATTTTCAGGCTGTGTTGCAGCAATCCTCCAGCTCAGTGGTGGCTTGCTGTCGAAGACGAACTGAAGTCCGGCTACTTGGGTATACTCGAGTGTCTGTGCAAGAACAAAAAGATCTGCGATTTGCTGAAAGAGAGTCCACCAAAGGAGAACGCCTGTAATTGCTCGAAAAACGAAACTATATCAAAAATGCCGACAGATGATACGGCAGCGGCGGCACTGGAACCTGGAATTGCCGATACAAGTGGTAACGCAGCGGCAAAACCACCGTCGTCCGTTGTTGACAAATACGAAGGTGAAAGCCAAAGCGCGGACAAAAGTCCGTGTTTGACGGAACGCCGTCGTCGCCGCCTTCACTGTCGCGGCAGCTATGACAATGACGACGAAGACGAGGACGAGGATGAGAATGACGAAAATGAAAGTCCCGTAGACACCGACTGCGGCTCGAAATCGCCGACAACGATGCCTGAAAGCGAAACCGAACCGTGTTCCACGTGTCGCTGCAGTTCGAAGAAGCGCAGCGACATGAGCGGACGCTTGCTGGCGATCAAAGCGAACGTGCGCACTGATCAGTATGCCTCGTTGGGTTCGTTTCATCGCGACCTGGAAAGCGTGCTGTTGCGTATCGAGGAGGAGTTTGACCTAGTCGGCGTGTATCGCGAGATTCTAAAACAGTTTTTTCCGTGGTTCGATCCATGCGATGAAAAGTCGAATAATGTATACGGCGGCGGCAGCGGTGAAACGCCAATCAGAGACGATAACGGGGCGGCTCCCAACGACATGCACACCGCGTCGACAGCGGTCGGTGATTGCGCCGACGACGAAGACGACTACGAGACTCTGCGGAAGCTAGTGGCGGCCGACGAGTACGACTACGAGAGCGTTCGCATGCTGGACGTGCGCAAATGCAACTTGTGCAAAGGTATGGGCGAAGCGATACCGTCCGAAGGCGGCCGTCTCATCTACTGCGGCCGCAACGAGTGGGTGCACTCGAATTGCGCCCTTTGGTCATCCGAGGTGTTCGAGGAGATTGACGGCTCACTACAAAATGTACACAGCGCAGTGAGCCGCGGCCGCCAGATCCGCTGCTCAGTGTGCGAGAAGAAAGGAGCCAGCGTTGGCTGCTGCTTCAAGAACTGCACGCTCACATATCATTTTTTGTGCGCCAAGCGGGCGCGTTGCGTGTTTCTGCAGAACAAGACGATCTACTGCCACAGCCACCAGCTGCGGGAGACGACGACGGCAATGGTCGTGACGGCGGGAAAGACCTCCACCACGAGATCATTGCTGGTGGATGAGAAGGATTTCGATATACTGCGGCCAGTGTACGTCGAGATGGACCGCAAGAAGAAGAAGATGGAGTGTCACACCGACGTAAAGCTGCGGATCGGCGCGTTGCACGTTGAGAACCTAGGCAAGATCGATCCACACTTATCGGACAATCCGCGGTATATAATGCCGATTTACTTCCGCTGCACCCGGCTGTTCTGGTCGACGCTGAAGCCGTGGAAGATCGTGCAGTACCACGTGCAGATCAAGGTGAGCTATTCGTACCAAAGACCCGGTGACGAGGAGGCCAACTATACGGTTGACCATTCGATGACTGGTGACGGCTACGCCAACGAAGAGGACGACGACACAGTTATCCGGCAGGTGATCGACGAACTGACAAGCAAGGCGTGCGACAACGGCGATTGCGGCGAGTCGACGCCCAACGCTGATCTGCTATCGCCGGAGCTGCAGGAAGCGATTTATCAAGACCTGCCGAAAGATTTTCTTGATGACGGATCGCTGCACGATATGTGGAACAGTTACGAGAACGTGAGTTCGTCATCCACGACAACAACGAAGACTACCGTGACAGTGGTGGATCGGCGAGCGGCCGAGAAAGAAACGAAGCGGACGGTCGTCGAGCATGAGCCGAAGAAAGGGAAAACGGAGACCTCAAGGTCGAGCGAAGAGGTGACGCCCGAGAAAAGGAATCACGGGTCAAACGGCTTCAAGTGTTTGCGCGACAAAAACGATTTCACCGACGGCAGGCTGGCTAAACAGAGTCACGGCAATGCTTTGGATAGCCTGTACAGCCAGCTGCGCGCGAAGAGAAAGCGCAAAATGAACTTCGAAAACTCGACGGTGCTGGCGACGTCGGCCAAAAAGCGGGCCCGTCACAATGGCTACATCAGCGCGGCCAAACTGAGCGACGTGGTTGTCGACTACTACGCGTCGTTCGAGAACATCGTACAGCTAGACGGCATGGTGGACGTGTACAGTGACGAAGAGCCGGTCAAGTGCAGCCAGTGCTACCGGACGTACCGCACGACGCTCAGCTTCCAGCGGCACCTGGATACGTGCAACCTGGACTTCGGCGACTACATGATCTCGTCTTGCGAAAGCGACTCTGTGTCCAGTGAGGAAGAGAAGTTCCCGAGCGCCGACCCGAAGATGGAGTTGTTCGACGACGACGTAACCGCCACTCCGACCACGGTGACCGCCGCTCCTGGGGTGGGACCGCCGACCTCGCAAATGTCGGACGCTTCGTTCGCGACCAAATACTCGTCCGCCTTCGTCATCGAAGACAAGGCTGCGCCGGCGACCGTCGGTTTGCCGTACGTGAGTAACGTCTGCACCGAAGCGCAGTTGAACGGCACCGTGTATCCGTACGCGACTGCGTACGAGAACTCGCCGCTGACGGGGGAGGGCTTGCAGAACTCGGTCACGTTGCAGTCGCTGCTGCAGAACATGAAGCGGCAGACGGTAGCTCCGTCGCTGACCACCGTACCAGCGTTCGCCGAATCACAGATGAAATTCAACATCGTGAACGGCGATGGCAAGATCTCGTGTCCGGAGTACGCGGTTCAGCAGTACGCGTTGAGTGACGTCTCGCAGACACCCTCATTCGCCATACAGAATGTGGCGACACCCACCTACGTGATCCAGCAGTACGCCAAGCCGGAAGTGGTGCCGACCTTCGTGACCATCGACAACGGGGTCGCGACTGCGGTCAACGCCGCCGGCGATCATCGATTGCAGTCGGAGGCGCTGCTGACGACCACCGGGCCGCAGCTACAGCTGCAGCCGATGACGTCCATCAACTTTCAGCCGGTGCTGCCGACCATCGTGGGCACGATGGTGCAGCCGAATGTGATCGAGGCGCCGACTACGTACATCGTGAACGCACCGACTCAAGCGGCGGCCGCCACCACAGCGGCCGAATTATTCGCGCCGCAGAACATCATCATTCCGGGCGGCCAACCTGTGCTGCTTGGCGTCGAGACGATGGTCAGCAACACGGTCATGTCGGCCAGCCACCAGTACGTGGCGGCCGCCGGTAATCTCGGATCGTCGACGCTGTACTCGACGACGACGACGCAGTTTTTTCAAGCCGCTAAGCAGCTACCGCAGCCGCAACCCAACTACTCGTCCGGCTACATCGTGCTGAATAACGGAGGCGCTGCCTGGCAGCCCGTTCAGCAGCCGCTGCAGCAGAGTGTGACCGCGGTGCAGCCAGTTAAGCAGGCTCTCCAGGAGCAGTTCAAGCCGTCGATCGCGACCATCGTTTCGGATGGCGACAAATACATGTACGTGAAGATCGACAACTCGACGCCGAGCCGAGCCAAGTCGGCGACGTCGATCATCATGAAACCGGTGCCGAAGCCGAATGCCCCGGGCAAGAAGTCGATCAAAGTTATGAAAGTGAAAAACAACCGACCGGTGGCGATACAGACGGTGGACAACGTTATTCCGTTGTCGGGTGGCCAAAGCGAGCCAACAGGCGTGGCACGGCAGCCGGTCAACAAAACCACCGGTGGCTCTCCCGCGACCGCGAAGAGCAAAAGCCTGCAAATCAAGATCGTAGACGAAACTGTGATGTGCCATAATCGGAACTCGCGTAGCGTTTCCGCAACCGCGATCGGAGTGTCCGCAGCGCGAGACGTTACCAAGGATGCGAACCAGTCGCAGACTCTCGATGTACCGGTGACGCAGTGCGATCAACACCCAGCCAAAGCAAACAATTTCAGCGTTGCGAACACCGCGCGTCACCAGCAAGTTTCTCAGTCGAACAGGAAACCGAATGTCGTCGAAACAGATACGTTCAAAGTAAACGGCAAAGATGCGGCCGTCGCCGCCGAAGCTCCTGCCCAGAAAAAATTGGTTCCTGCTATCGCACCGAAAAATGCCGGTGCTACTGTTACGGGCCAGTCGCCTGTCGCTTCCTCTGTTCACCAGCAGGAATATATCGTGATTGACCTGACCGGGCCTGCGGTTCCGTCGCAAGTGAAGGGCCGTGGCTGTGTGGACCGACCGGCGAATAGCAGTTCAACTGTAACCGCAGCTCCAGCGTTGTCGGCGCCCGTAATGAAAAGCACAAACGATGCGGCCTCAGCGGTTTCACGGGGCACTAGGTGTGAAAACGTCTGCGGTAAGAAAACAACTGCCGGCGATGGAGAGGGAAGTTTGACGAAAACGTACGGCGGAGCGACGACAGCGCTTCGAAGTATGCCCCTCATCGACTTCGACCCGCCCGCCAAAACAGCGTCCGTGAGCGAGACTGATAAAATCTTCGACGAATTGCTGAGGCAGCATAAACTCAGTCTTGAGAGTGCTAGCAGCGCCGCCGACTCTTCGAAGAACCCAATCAAAGTGGCCTGCCCTGTCACACCCTCGGTAACATCAAACGACGAGCACCCACTCTCTGTTTCTGTGATAGACATTGCCGAAAACCAACCTCGGATTTCATCCGCAGTCAACTCAACCCGCTTTTCGAATGAGCTTCTTCCTGCGACAACGATTCAGCCGCCGTCAATGCCATCGCTTCAGCATCCGCCACCGACATCCGACGGACAGAGTGCGCCGCCCCCGAAACTACTCACGCCCAAGGAGCCGTCGTCGCTGTGTAAAAGCGGAGCCACCCCGTTACTCGGCAAGAGCAAATACAAACCGAATGTGACCGCTCGTAAGCCGACAACGCTGACCAAAGAGCCGGTAGCGGCGGCGGCGCGCAAGCCGGAAGACGCTGAACCGGCGACGAAGACGAACGCCGGAAGGAAGAAGAAGACCCCGGAGAAGGAGAAGGAAAAGGAGAACGTTACGGCGGCGGCGGCCATGGCCGGCCAGTTGCTGCCCGAGTTGGAGAACAAGAGCTGGAAGACGGCGTCCATCTCGTACGAAGTGAACGCTGAAGACGGATTCTCGTACAAGACCAACGATCTGCTGGACCTGTGGAACAAGATTTTGGAGTCGGTGCAACAGAGTCGTGCCAAGTACAAGTTACCCTTACTGCCGAAGAACGTGCTGGTCAATTCGGACTCGGTGTACGGGCTGCTGGGATTCGAGAACAACGCGTCCCGGTATCTGCTGGAGCAGCTGCCGGACGCGTGGAAGTGCATATTCTACAAACCGGTGTTCCACAAGTCGCCGCTGTACGACGGCAAAACGTCGCCCACCGAAAACGCGACCGGTTGCGCGCGCACCGAACCGTTTACCAGTTCGCACAAGTACGACATGTTCGGATGGTTGGCCTCCAGACATCGCAAGCCACCCAAGTTCATGCTCATTTCCGATTCGGATATCGTCAACGGAAACAGGTAAAAGCAGACATGAGTGTATCTGGAGGTGGCATGAAACGAAGCGCCCCGCGGGGGCGCATTCCCTCGTGTTGCCTGGTACTGGCCGGCATGTTTGAGGTCCTCGACCATGGTTCGGTGCTTCGCTTTGTTAGGCCTCTCTGGTTCGAAGGATGTGACCGGTATCAACTTCGTCATTTTTGTGTTTGAAGCATGTTTCCTAATGATGGTCGTGTCATCAGCTTGCATGCTTGGAAGCAATGAGACGTTGGCTATCCGACTTTGCTTTTATGTAAAGATCATGATATCTTTGCCTAACCTGTCTTGAACTGCGGTGGACACGTTGGCTGTCTCATTGAATTGTTTTTTAATATCTTCGTGTTTGTCCTCTCCCCCAGCGAGCATCGCTCAACTGATTCTTGGGTTGGGAGGGGGGGGGGTAATATTTGAATACATACACCGCGTATCATTCACTTGTCGAAGATGATTTTATCTTACCTTGATCTGTATCGAAGGGCCAATGGAATAGAAATTTTGACTGTTCAGTTTCATTTTTTCAGGACCATCTTGTATATCTTTATTCAGTCTGCTTTTAAGTCCACCGGGATATCTTTTGAGACTGAAGAACTGTAGCGTGAATTAGAGGTTCTTGAAAGTGAGAAGGTTTTAGACAGTCTGGACGATCCTGGTGAGGAAAAGAAGTCGAGTGTCCCCTTGGAAAAATTGATATTGAATGCGGTTTCCTCCGTGTTAGGTGCCAAAAATTGGTAGTAGTCGGTAAAACCAGTTCGGAGAAACTATTTTGAAAGGTCTGAATTTGAAAATTCTAAAACAGTGGTCAGAAGAAAAAGGTTACAAAGTATCATTTCAACCCCTCTGCCTTATGATGCCGTTTCAGTAACAGTGAACCTTGTTTCGCTGGAAAGTATGAGAATTGCGAACAAGACTGAAGTCATAAATAACATTACAGAAATTATTAGTGGAAACATTGACAGAATAATGGGAAAATCATTCAGAGATACAGCGTCATCGTTATTACAACAAGAATAACAGGTATCATTAATTACTCAAAATAAGTGGCGGGGGGGCTAGGTCGCGTAAGTTGCCGCCTATCCATGAGCCAGTTGATGTGGAAGAATGTGAAGCTTCGTTGTACAAGTTGGTCCCATAAGTAGAGATCAGTATTTTGCTGTCCTAGAATCCCATCCACATTCCCGCCCCCTCTTCTCCTTATGTTATATGTAATACCGATTCCGTTTGTTCTTTTTAGGAGGATTACGAGTCTCAATCTACCGATGGCGATGCGGTTTCGGCATTTGAAGGAAACGGCTAAAGAAACAGTCGGGGTATTTCGATCCGATATTCACGGGCGTGGATTATTTTGCCTCCGGGATATAGATGCCGGCGAAATGGTGATCGAATACGCGGGAGAAGTGAGTTTTGCGAAACGTTGATGACGATCCTATCGAATAACTCATTCTGTTGGTCATGCCAACTCGCGTTCTCTTGAGCTTTTGACTGCCCTGTTGATTGCTAAGCGATTTTTATAGGTTATTCGGTCAACTTTAACGGACAAACGTGAGAAATTCTACACATCCAAAGGTATCGGCTGTTACATGTTCCGAATCGACGACAAATACGTGGTTGACGCCACCATGTGTGGTAACGCGGCAAGATTTATAAATCATTCTTGCGATGTAAGTATACGGAGCGCATCCACGATGTCATCGGTTTCCAATTTCTCCGATTGTGCTCGGCTTTTCATGGTTTGGAACCACCGTGCGGCGGATTTTTGCGGGCATACCCGTAGCCCATGTTTAGGTTGTTCAGACCTGGGTACGCTCGTTTAGAAAAAGATGTTGCCTGAGCGTTAGGATGGTGCCTTTCAATTTTTGATTTTCGGTTCGCTTGCCACCTCTTTTCTAATACTACTCTCAACCCGAGCCATGGAATCCGCCCTTTCGAGCATTACCTCGCAGACATTGAGGGGGGCTCTTAGGGCTGTCTTAGCCCTCTTTTCTTCTAGCCGAAAAACCGGCCTAGGTTGAAATGTAGCGAGTTGCTACGTGAGCTCTAACCCGGGACCTCCGAATTCCGAGACCAGTGCGCTGTCCACTCGGCCAACCAGACCCCTTGGCCTACCACATAGATCGATTCCAAATATTCAAAAGACATTTTTCGCCAGGTTTAAGCAAACTCGGTGAAGGGTACTCCGTTCCTTAAATAGGTTGAGGTTCTTATGGGAATCAATATTGACTATTGGAATTTGAACTTTGGTCGAGAAGAGAACCTCCTCTCATATCTCTCCATATACTAAAACAGTAAAATCCGTCGCCTCCAGCACCGCCACCGCCTCCGGGACGGGAAAAAACCACTACGGATTGCCTACCCTGCCACTTAATTGCTCATTTCTCCAGGGGTAGTCTATCTTTGGGAGGGGGCTCATGGTGAAGAAAGGGGCTTAGTAAAATCCGCCGCCGCTGCCACCACCACCGCCTCCGGGGAAAGACCCACTGCGGGTGGCGTACCCCGCCGCTTATTGATCATTTCTCCAGAGATAGCCCACCCTTGGGAGGGGGTTCATGGTCGAGGAGGGAGCTTGGGGGAGGAGTGGACTATGGGAGCGCTAGATTTTAGGGACAACTCTTATGAACAAACATTCATGAGTTGGGAGGGGGTTCGTGTTGGAGAAGGGAGCTTAATAAAAAACCGCCGCCGCCGCTACCTCTGGGTGAAAAAACCCACTGAGGGTTGCCTACCCTGCCTCTTAATTGCTCATTTTTCTCAAGGGGTAGACTGCCCTTGGGGAGGGGGGTTCATGGTGAAAAAGGGAGCTTGAAGGGAGGAAGGTCGCGGTGAAGGATGAGGTGGAGTTGTGGTGAGGGAGGGCTCTCTATACCCTAAACAGTAAATGCCACCTCCTCCTTCCCCTCCGTGGAGATAAATTCCTGCTGGTCACCCTTATATCTTAATCTCACGTTTCACCAGAGGTACCCTACCCCGGGGGCTTCTCAATGGAGGTGGGAGCTCCTGGAGAGGGAGGATGGCCACGGTGAGGAAGGGCTTCATGGTGGGCGTGGAGAAAGAAAACCACTGCGAGTTGCCTACCCTGCCCTTTAATTGCTCATTTCTCTAGGGGTAGCCTACCCTTGGGAGGGGGTTTATAGTGGAGGAGGGAGCTTAGTAAAATCCGCCACCGCCACCGAGAGAAAAACCCACTATGGGTTTACCGTTCTCACTTCTCGGGGTAGCCTACCCTTGGGAAGGGATTCATGGTGGAGAAAAGAGCAGAAAAACCCACTGCGGGTTGTCTACCAAATGAACTCCGCCTCTGGGAGAAAAAAAAACACTGCGGGCTGCCTACCCTGCCCCTTAATTGCTTATTTCTCCAGGGGTAGCCTACCCTTGGGAGGGGGTTTATAGTGGAGGAGGGAGCTTAGTAAAATCCGTCACCACCACCAACGCCACCGAGAGAAAAACCCACTATGGGTTTACCGTGCTCATTTCTCGGGGTAGCCTACCCTTGGGAGGGGATTCATGGTGGAGGAGGTAACTTGGAAGGATGAAGGTAGCGGTGAAGGACGAGGAGGAGTTGTGGTGGGGAAGGGCTCTCTATACAATAAACAGTAAAAGTCACCTCCTCCTTCCCCTCCGTGGGGATAAATTCCTGGTGGCCTCCCCTGTACCTTAATCTCACGTTCCACCAGAGGTACCCTACCCAGGTATACTAAAAAAGTAGAATTAGCCGCCTCTGGGAGAAAAACCTTCTGCGGGTTGCCTACCCTGCCCCTTAATTGCTCATTTCTCCAAGGGTAGCCTACCCTCGGAAGGAGGTTCATGGTAGAGGAGGGAGCTTAGTAAAATCCACCGCCGCCACCGTCTCCGGGAGAAAAACCCACTGCGGATTGCCTACCCTACGTTTCGCCAGTGGTATCCTACCCCGAGCGGGGGCTTCTCAGTGAAGGTGGGAGCTCCTGGGGAGGGAGGACGGCCACAGTGAGGAAGGGCGCCGCAGTGGGAGAGGAGGAGCAGATTTTCAATTATTTGAATTTTGTTCTAAATGCCACGCTATTTATGTCTAGCTAAGAGGTTTTTGAGTCGCTGAATTCATCTTCTGAGTTGTTTTCTCTTCTCCTTTACCTTTTGAGCTCTGGCAGACCCTGTTCGAGTGTGAGACCTGGGAGCAGAAGAGGTGCGGGACGGTAATAGCGATTGATCCCGACGGCAACAGGAGCGACAGCGACGGCGTGATCAACCGTCGCGCTGGACACCTTGCTTCCGGAAATGTTGAGGAGTGAAAGCGGATGCAATCGGGTGTCGGTCTTCGGCTCAACCATCATGAAGAAGAAGATGCAGTCAGAGTGGTTGAGGCAGAGGCCGACGAACAAAGCTCTGCCCAAACTCTACACAACGACTCTGTACCATCCTAGAGCTACTGTAGCTACTGCGGACCCCCCGGCAGAGTTCACCTCGCTGTCACAATTTTCCTGCGTCGCCACAAGTACTGAGACGAGGAGGGTAAGCGGTGAAGGAAGGAAGCGCGTCCAGTTGTAGTGTATCCAAATTCCAGGTTGATGCTGGGTGAGCGTTGCCTTGGTCAACGGGTGTCCCATCGTGGCCCTGGCAGGACAGCACAAATTCGAAGCGGAGAAGCGAAATGGGTGCCAAAGTCTCTGTGGTCGCTAATGCGATACTCGATAGAGTAGTTTCCAGAGCTAGGGGCGGTGTGTCGGATGTGTCGGAGGAGCCAATCGTTTCACCAAGTATACCCTGTGAGCTCCACGAGGAGCTCCTTTTGAAATTAAAATAACTGAAGATCAGCCTCCTGTGGAACTCAAAAGGTGAAAGAGAGGGGGAGAAGAACTCCAAAAAGGAACTCACAGACACCAGAAAACCTTTATTCAGGCAATGAACGTGGAAATTGAAATAATTGAAAATTAGCCCCTTCTAGAACCCAGTGGGCAAAGAGAAGAGGGGAAACTCCAAAAATGAACTCAGCGACCCAAAAAAAAACATTCAGATATAAATTATATGGAAATCGAAATGAAATTGAAGTAATTAAGAGTTAGCCCCCTTTGGAGCTTGAAAGAGGGGGGGAAGAAGAATAAAGATCCCAGGAATGGATTCAGTTACCCTGGAAACCGAAAATTAAAAGAGAAAAACCAGTGTTAATTCCCGTAAGAACTTCAACCCCCTTGAGGCCTAGGTTACCCTTCACTAATTTTGATGACACTTGATACTTTATTCAAACATTTGGAACCGGTCGCGTGGTATGCCAATTGAAGAAATGATTCTTTTTCAACCAAGAGTAACTGAGAACCACCCTTCCGAACAGATTCCAGCCATAGTATACTCGTTAAGGTCATGTTTTTTTATTTATTTATTTATTTATTTTTTCTATCTGTTAACTAATGATGATTCAACATTTATTTTGCAGCCCAACTGTTACTCGCGCATTGTCGACATTTTGGGAAAGAAACACATTTTGATCTTCGCCTTGAGACGGATTCCTAAAGGCGAAGAACTGACGTACGATTACAAATTTCCGCTGGAGGATGATAAAATTCATTGCCATTGCTTGTCGCGCAAATGTCGTAAATATTTAAACTGACTCGGTCCAGTTGTCCTTATCCGTTTCGCCGTTCTCGGTATTTCTTTCGCGAAACAGAATGCGAGCTAACTCGCATCTGCGGTACGAGTTCGTCACGAGGGTTTGCAAATCACATTTTTATGGCTACTGCGAGTCTTCGTGTCTTCGACCGAACTGGCTACTGAAATTGTTCAGAAGCGACCTTCGGAGAGAGCGAAGCCAAAGAAAAACTATGAACGAGTATAAGAAGGTGTGCGATACAAATTGCGTAACTGTCTAATATGCGCACTGTGTCCAGCCATTCGCATGGTTACTGTCAATCGTATCGTGTTCTACAGGGTAAACTTGGGAAAACTCGCTGGAGATGCGTGGAAAAGTCGCCAGCAAACTATAACTGTAAGTAATGCGTATTTGTGATACCGCGTGTTTAAAATTTTACGAAAATACTAGAGCTGTTAGTTGGGTCGCCGCATGGTTGGCAGAGGAAGAACGAAAAGAGATTTTTATATTTCAATCGGTCGAAGTGATAATGTAGCCGGCCAACCCTTTTCATGTGCTACAGACCAGGAAACTACATGCCTACATCCCATTTTAGGAACTTGAGAGAGTCAATGAATTTCGTAGTCATTATTTCGTTCGCC
>JAJSSI010000288.1:0-25000 GCA_031841125.1 Acanthococcus lagerstroemiae
CTTCGGAGTTATTCTCCAACGAGAAGGTGGCCAGACCGCGAGAAGCATCGCGGCCAGCGAACACCGCGTACGGGCCTTTCGGTCCGTAATACATTTTACCTTTGGTCACGTCGAATACTTTGCCGTTAACGGCGATGAGAATACGACCTTCGCCTTTAACCCCGTCGTACTCCCTTAGCTCCTGTAATGTGAAGTCTCGCTTCTTCATCGGCGGTAACAGAGATCTGGTTTGTATCGGTTTTTCGGACCCATTTCGACTTTTGAATATCTTCCATATTAGGTAGAATATAATACCTAACAACACGAAATTGATAAAGTACGTCGATAAAATGGAGAACGTACCTTCCGATTCGTCTGTTTTTTCAGTCATATCTGCTCAATCAGTGTCTCCCTTTCGAACGAAACTGCTGATTCATTAATCCGGATATGGCTGGAGTTTTTCCTCGCTATCCTTTCCAAATTAATCAATAGTGATTACGCTCGTGCCCCGTCTATTTACATCGATTCTGAACGGGCGATACCTATGGATCAAACATTTACATTTATTCAAAACAGATTGTACGCATTAGCATGAGTCTACAAGATGCCCCGAATAAATTATAACCCAATTCCACCGCTCAACTTTCGTGGTTCCATTTTCCAACGTTAGAGCTGTGCTTCTAATTTGAATATTGAATATTATGATCATGAGTTAGAGCGACTGTACAGGAATGAGATGTAGCGGTTAAGTGATAAGAACAGAGTAAAACGTTAAAATTTTATATTGAGTAGCTGTTGCATGATGACTGAACACTATCAGACGTCCAAACAGTAAAAGGTGAACAGAAAGCGTCGGAAAACGTTGATCGCCGATATATACGGTAAAGGATACATCCCATCACTTCACAGTATGAGAATTGAGATTCTGAGATACTCACCTTCAAGCAGTTCACCTAATACGCAGTTAGCCCACTATGTTCGAATTGGTAAAATAACGATAACAACAAATGAAGAAAATGTCAGTAGTAATGATCTACGGGCAATAGTCGACCGAACAGTGAACAGTGAACACTGAAATGACTGAAATTTAATTGAACAAGCTTTGGAATCGAATATCACGTATCAATGCCGTATTTCTTGTATGTGTATTCATTCAGCGTTTACCAACCGCCAAGCACCAACCGAAACCGAAAATCAAAACAACAAAAACTGCCATTTCTTTTGTTCGCAATTCGCATGCACTGATCATAGTGACATCACCAGACTTACGATATTCGACTTCTGACGTCATCGATTTACAACGTCACCGAATGGCGTCCACGTGACCATGAGAGATGAGAAAACCAAAATAGTTAGTCTATTCATTTTTGATGATCAATGCTATAATATGAAAACACTGATTATCGTTATCACTTATCAGTTTTCATATTTTCTTCTCTAATCATTTTTTCAAAATGTGCGATCTTTCATAATAATTTCTTTTCCCTGGTGTCCAAATCTAATTTGCTGAGAAATTCAAACATCATAAATTGGACACATCTATTCCGATTTTCGGGGTAGGCTTTGTTGATTTTCGTTTCAGTTATTGTATGCGACATGACAGGAAAAACTCCCAAAAACAAGATCGTTGTTGAAAACGATATTGAAAAAAACCGAGAAGATGGTAACTGGAATAGAGTTATAGAACTTGCAGATCTACTTATAAAACCGAAACGTAAGTAATTTTGAAATGTGTATTAGTATAGACTTCCTCATAACGGGTCTTAGAAACTATTTCAAAATTCTTCGTGTTTTTCGCAGCTCCTCTTCATAATTTTCTGGTTGGCGAGGCGAAGTTGGAAAGTTATTTGGAACAGAATCCGCCATTTGAAAAGAATATCGCCAAAGCACGTATCGGGCTGGTGGAACCGAAAAATCACCTATTGGAAGCTATCACCGAACAAGGCGACAAGGTTATATGTGTTATTTTCTTAATTAAGTACATATAATGCTGGAGACAAGGTTATACAAATTATTTTCTTAATTACATATTACGCTCCACTGCAAGAAGACTACCTGAGGTCACAAACCTATTCAACATACAACACGGGAATATTCTAAATATTTTAATATTACTCAATGTGGTCTTTTTTTTTTCGTCTCGAAATCAATCTCTGTACTCGATTCACTTAAATATTTCGACCTAGCCAACTGAATTGCAAGAAACGAATGTGGCATATTCCCACAATGTTATTCGGGATATCAGAATACTATCCAATGTGATTTGGTGTTTCACCATGGTTTTTTCGTATTTTTACAGTGTGGAGTCGCTTTGGACGGACATTTACTTTTAGGAAAAGTTCAGTACGCTCTCGGTGACTATGAAGGAGCGCTAAAACACTTTATCGAGGCTGATCTTCAAGGGTTAACGGAAAAAAGTCTGGCACCACGAAGTATTCGCATTATTGCCGAATCATTTGCCATTAAAGGTTTGTGAGAATACGCAGGGGTCTTTTATTATTGAATACTAATTACTTCACATCCATTATTTTATGACCATTCACCCTTAACTGTTATCGAGATTTTTACTACATCGTGGAAATCTGAAAGTACTAATTCTGCTTTGTTTTCGCCTTACCGGTTTCCGATTTCATCTAGACATTTTCATTTTCTATTCATAGCCAATAACGATGTTTTTTTGTTGTAGGTTTGTGTTTAGAGAAAATTTCTCCTCATTCTTCGTCCAAATATGCCCTTGCCGAATGGGTCGAGCAGATAAAGCATTGTTACGAGACCGCCAGTGATCTAGGCCTTCTATATTTGCAACAGCAAGACAAACAACATACGATGAATGTTCTCACTTCAACCGTGGGAGGTAACGTATGAATATCATCGAAATTTGTAATTATTCCCCCCCCCCCCAACATCTGTACGGAAATTCCCTCATTACTGACCTACTGCTCCCTGCTTTTATGTAATTTTGCGTTTTCTCAAAAGATGTTAACAAAAATATCGTACACTATTCGGGAGGAATTAGTGAAATACGATCCTTGTGTAGCAGTACGAATTGAAGGCGAGCGTAGCAAACTTAAAATCTTCGCATTTCACACTTTTCTCTCTAGTTACATGATATAGATTATTTCTGAAGTTAATTTCGCGAAGTAATTTAGTGGTGTTGGTATTAATGTATGGAGGAAATATTTCTCTGGAAACTATTTGTTATGATATCAGGTATAGCGTTCCCGAACGGAATGAACCCAATTCATTTCGGCGCGAGGACGAAGTGGTAATGAAAGGTAGTTTACAGACCCATCGGTTTACCACTCTCTGCGGTGTGTCAGTCGCAGACCCGTGTCGTCATGAAGGGAAGCAAATGGAGGTACTGCATCTCCTGAACCTTAATGGACTGCTCCCACCCTAGCAAAAAAGCCGAGTCCTTTTCGAGCTTATTTTCTCAGCTTTTAGGGGCGTGAAATGCGGGGAGCTTCTTTATTGTTTCTTCTCTACGCCGTAATGAACTGAGCTCATTCCGTTCGGAAACCCTGGATTCGGTGTACCCGTCTCGGTGGAAACATAATCTACTTATAATACTTAAAGGTGGTTCTCACTCGCCGCAACCAACCACTCATCAACAAACTCAACTAAGTTTACTGATCGAGACGGCCATTCTGCGTGCACCAATTTTCTTAATAGAACGCGGTAAACTGACTGAAGCAATTACATTTTACAGGTTAGTTTATTGACTGCTTGTGAACTGCGATCATCGATTTGATGTTTTTAGGCCTGGCCATTGTGAACCATACCGACTTATTTGCGTAACTGATGTCTCGTTAATGTATTTTATGTATTTCAGAAATATGTTGACAGCAGTTGAAGCAAGCGGCGCCCATGCTATAAGACTCACTCTGTGTCGACAGTTGGCCGAATTATTGTTAAGAGGGATTGCCGGTCTCGCGTATAACCCTCCTACTGGTAAAGTATTTCGTACCCAAAATAGCGAGTCTGTGTACTCATTTGGTAGTTCAGAAGAATGCTGGTCAAGCCCTTAGATCAAGTCATTAACTGCTAAGGTGTACCGGAGAAAGGTTTCTGAAGAGGCTAATGAATCTTAATTTCCTCAAACTAGAGATTTCAGTTTGTTGGAACTTTAATTTTGCTTCACTCCTAATTTCTTGAAAGCATGTTGAATATTTTGAAAGGAATTGCAGCTCTAGGACTTCGCCCCACGATGGTATCATCGCACACGGGAAAGTCATTCATTTGTTTCTCGGTTAGAACTTATATAAGGAAATTTTGTCTCAGAATCCGGCAGTACGAAAATTAAACTGATCCAATTCATATGAGATGATCGATAAACACTAGCGCACGTTAATTTGGGTGGATCTTGATTGAGTGCTAGAGTGCAAGAAGGGTGTATTGGCGGCTTCGTCCGTTTTGATAATTTTGATGAAATTTGCGAAGTTTCCTTTATCTCCTTGTCGGAACTGCGTGTCTGTATTTGGGAAATTCCCGAGCAAAATCCCCGCATATTGTTGTAATGACGAATGATTCCCGCACAGTTTGATAACGTGATAGTATTCGGGCATTTAACGTTGTAGCTGGTCTGCCGGTGGAAGCTTCAGTAATACTTTTAATTTGTGACTTGACATTGGCCTAATGGGTTCAAGTACGTTAAATGTTTTTAAAATAATTAACTTGAATTGTGAAAGTTGAAATTTTCAAAAAAGGGTGTATATTTTGTTTTTTGAATCGGTTATTTGTTTTCTGTTGAAGTAATCTGACTAATCAGTGACTCATTTTGTTCATAAAGAATGATAAAATATCCCGCTGCTTCCGCGTGTGTTACGATGTCTTATATCACAGAGCAGTGACAGAAAAACTTTGAAGTTATTTTCTACAAAACAGATTTTCTGCATAGTATGTCCTTCTTGCATTCTAGTATTCCATTACCTAAGTAACATTTTTTCGATATTAATTATAGACAACAAGAAAGTTGTAGCGAGTCCGTGGAAGCCGAACAAGTACACCGGCATCAATATATTCTGTCCGCGTAACCAATTCGAGGAAAATATATTATTATTGCTGATCAGGTCCGTACGTATATTATCGTTGTCAGCGTTAAAATATTTTCCTTATTGGCATTATAATTCGTGAATGTTAGAGGAGACCGATTCGTTTCAATCGCACATGGGCCCCAGAAGCTAATTAAATTTAAACGTATCGTATTTATAGCGTCTTTCTGTTTGCAGCGAAGCCATGGCCGCTCGGAACGCAGTTTTGAGCCAGTCTCCGGAATTCAAAGAAGCTCGTGTTAGAGCGTTTTCAAACGCCACGGCCGTCTATGATTTACTAACGGTCGCTCTCGTTCGTTGGAGACAGTTTTCTTTATTACAAGAGGTACGTACACTCAACAGTTCAATGTTATACTGCTGTTTCTAATGCTTCGCGTACTAGATAACGATGTCCTGTCAAATCCCCCCGAATGCCCGTATGCGTCTTTGACATACATTAGGAGGCGTACGCTGTTAGTATGTAAAGTGCGATACAGTAGCTACCATTTCTAATCACATAAATGTTGTTATTTTGTTAAGTCGTTCGATCGCGCAATGAAATTCTCAAGTGACGAAGCTCACATTTGGATGCAGCACGCGTTGTGTCTCGATGCGACTGGTCAACATGCTCGAGCCTCGGCGATGATGAAGGAGGTTACAAGACTGATGAAGGACCAGACTCAACCGAGATTGATAGCAGCGCGTATCGCGTACCATAGTTTGAACAAGGTATGTGCGTACGACTAGATGCGTTCGCTTATCAATAACCAGAATTCTTCACCCCTCCACCCCTTCGGGACGGTGGTAAGTGAAGAACGAAAAATGTGTCGACTGAGGCTATTTGAAATTCCGTGAAACTGGAACGATTGCGTGTTCATTTCGCCGTGGATTCGATTTAACGTGATACTGTCATCTGTGCATTAGTTGTGTTCATGCAGCGATCGGGTTAACATATTCGTTCGTTTTCCGTGCGTCTGTGCGTTTTATCTTATCTTCGGGCGAGTATAAAAGTGCTCTACTCTACTGGTCCGTTCTGTTCTCATCCTTATGCAATTTTCGTGATTATATTCCACATTCGTTGACTGCTAGTGAATATTATTCGATCCTTCGGGAGTGCTATAGAGCAATTTGCCCACCATGGCGGAAATAGACGAGCTCCGGAAGTCTCTGGAGGAGATGAAAATGGAGTTACAAGCCGTCCTTCAGGAAAATAAATCCTTGAAGCAGAAGTTGGGTATATTTCACACTCCGTCCTCACCGCTATATACCTACTCTCCTGGATGGCAACCCAGTCCCAGTGGCTAATTCGGCACGGTACCTAGGACTACACCTTGACTGTAAGTTGAATTAGCAGGAGCATATACGGCGGAAACGTAAAATGCTCCATTTGCTCCTCATCAAATTTTATTGGGATTTAAACTTAGAGTTTCAAGTGTAGGCAGTCCTGCGATATGTGTGAGTGATCACGGACGATTTACCGTAAGCGTGTAGCAAACTTCAAATATCATTAAGTCGATTAGAAATTCACTTTCAAAGAAAATTTGTCCTAAATTCGACTGCATCATCACCAAAAAATTAAATTATAATCAGTTCTACTGGCAGAATAATTTTTACTCGGTTTTTTCCCTACTGTAGATAACAGCGTTTCTATTTGAAAGTGCACATGATCACTCACTCATTTTCACCCGCTAACACCCGCGCAGGTAATTTTGTAGCGCATTCTAGTGCAGGTTTAAATCCCAATTGGCTCGTCGGGCCCAAGTCACAACTCAGCCTTAAGAACAAAAGGCTCATATACATATCAGTAATTTGTCCAATCTGGTGCTATGGTGCAGAAATATGGGGAAGAACAGCCAAATCCAACCTCGAACTCCTTGAACGCTTTCAAAATAAAGTCGTGCGCTTGATAACAGGGTCGCCATGATATATCACCAATACCCGTCTACACAGTCATCCGAACATCGAGGCCATCTCCCTATTGGATACCTCTACCGATACCCGTCGCCTGAAGCGTAGATACCAACTGGATCTCATCAGCTACCCGTTTCAAAATTTTTTTTATACTACTCGATCAGAAAGGTAATGTTTATGTTGGTGTTTTATGGACGACAAGAAGCGCCTATCATACATCGAGTGCTAACGAAACTTGCATGTAAAGTAAACGTCCCTCAATGTAAAGCGATTTTACATGAAAAAATTGCTGGCCAGGAAATTTGACTGAAATGCAGCGATCGTCTCTAACTACTCGGTCACGGAGCGAATTACGAAATAGCGACTTGAGAACGCATTTAAATATTCACGACGTAGTACAGCTGTTAAGCTAGGTTTACACGGGGACACTTTGGTGTCTAGACAATAATGTTTCTTGCTAGTTGCTTCATGTAAACAGGCGAGAAAGCAAACTTTCTTCAGGAAACTCACAGAAACTAAAGTTGAGACCCGGGCAACTTTTTTTTGTTAGTGTCCCGATAGTTTCTCATCACGTGACTGCTACTACAATTCTGATTGGTTTATTGTCTAAACACCAAAGTGTACCCGTATAATGTCTTGCGTGTAAACGAGATGGTGCCGAGCAACTAGCAAGAAACTTTATTGTCCAGACACCTAAGTGTCCCAGTGTAATGCCTTGCGTGTAAACGGAATGGTGCTGAGCAACTAGCAAGAAACTTAATTATCTAGACACCAAAGTGTCCCCCTGTAAACCTAGCTTTACTGTTTGTTGTTAACTGTCGTTACGTTTTTGCTGGCCACTACCTGTGTATGCTGTTTGTGCACGTGAACAAACTGAAGGCAAGACTGTAATACTGTACTTTGTAGTAATTAACTGAGCAAATTAAATTTCTGAATTAATTACGCACACAAAAATCACCTGTCTATAATTTAAATAAATAGATTAAAAAAATATAGACTATGTCAGCGAAAAACATTGCCGCCTCTGATCAAATAGTATAAAAAATATCTTCCACAGCAAGAGCCAAAAGTGAGTTTACATGACTCGGGAATTGCTCACTCGCTACGCTTGTTCGCAAACTTTCCCTCGCCATGTAAACACTCACTTTTGACTCTTAGTGTGTAGTATACTATAAACTGTTACAAAGTTGTAAACTGTTATTTCATTTTCATCGTTGTTTAGGTACCATAAATAATGTAACGCACGTCTAATGATTCATGTTTTCACTTATGGTTAATGTAATTGAATTGTACACCGCCAATAAAGATTTTGTAGGGGGAAAAAATCTTATGTGCATCTCTCTAGAAACCAAAATTCTAGCCTCCCTCTCCGAGAAAACAAGAACCGACCCAACATTTAAGATTGAACATTCTTCAGGTCGAATAATGTTCACAGTCAAGTTATATCTTTATTATGCTGAATTACATTCGTGTCTTATTTATCTGTGGAGTTGCTACCATTAGTCATTTGCACCGGAGGACCAATGTGTTCTACCGGTAATAACTACCGATAATTTAACCCATCCAGCTGTAAAGATAAACTGCGAGTAAACTTCCGGGAATTACGCTTACATGACGAACGTTTACAGGTGGATGAAGGTTTGCATTGGAGTCAAGAAGCTCTGGCTTGCGAAATGAAGAACCCTCGCCATCTGCTGTCCAGGTGTTACTTGTACGTTGGCATCGGAGCCCACTGTAAAGCGTACAGCATACACGTGAAATCTACTCGAGATAAATTCAATTCCTTGGCCTACGAATCCTTTTTAAAGTTAGTATTCGTAATTCACATACGCTTGGATGTGCGAATTAACGATTCGATTCGGCCGGATCACGTTCTTCCTTCGTGTCACCGGAGAACGACCTAGACTAATCTTCGTGGTTTCTATTTTGGATACTTTCAGAGCGCATCAACTGGATACCAACGATCATCTGTCGAAATTCTACCTCGGACTACACGCCGCGTATCTGTGTCAAATAGCAACGGCCGTTTCTCACGTGAAAGTCGCGCTCAGTCTCTGTCCCGAACATTTGCCTTCGCTGCATTTAATGATATTACTGTTGACGGCCCAAAAACAGATGAAAGAAGCGTCCGAATTGTTGGATTCGACGTTACAAGACTATCCGGACAACATAGCCCTACACTTTCTGAAAATTCATCTCGAGTTGGATTCGCAAAATAACGAAGTGAGAATTTCTTGAGTTCAACCAAGATCTTTCGTTATTAATTTCAATTCTACTCTCATGCGACATCTTAAATATCTTGTTTTTTATAGACAGCGTTGATGATCGGTAAACGAATGCTATCGGTGTGGAAGACAAGTTCAAAATCACAGATTAGTTCGGATCATTCGGAAGGGCGTCTTCTATATTTACAAGAGTTTTCCGATAAAGAATCGAGTGAGTTCGCGTTGTTTTCTCGAATCTGAATGGGAGTATAGTCTTCGCGGGGCTTACCTTGTGATTCACGGCTCGTGAAAAATCTACCTATTCTCTCAGCTGTATTTACAGGCAGAAATAAAGGAATCCTTTTTGAAAAGGAATTTCGTATAATTCATTTAGCTAGCTAACGAGCTACCTCAAACAATTCCTTTCGAAGAAGGATGTTTGCGAATAAGGTTGTATTGCTTGTTTCGTCACCAGATTCCTTGCACGCTCCACAGTCGTTGATCGTGGCCAAAGTAGAACAAGCAATTTCTGAAGTTGCCGCATCTTCCATAAGTTCCTCGTTGCGTCGACCAGCTAGTGCCGATAATTCGTGGACGATGCAGCATAAAATATGGTTATTGTTGGCCGAAATTTATCTGGAACAAGATCAGGTGGACGCTGCGTCCAGTTGTCTTCAAGAGGCAATAAATATATTTCCGCTCTCTCACCACATCATGTTCATGGTAATTTCGAATGCTCGAATAAACAGTTCTCAACTGTACGACGAAATAAGTGAACTGCGTAGACCTTCATTAAACTTATTTTCATCCGAAACAGAATTAAAGCTAGAGATCAGAATTTCTCCCAGTTCAACTTAAATTTTCGATCTAATTTGGAATACGGAAGGCTCGGTGAAGTTTCTGCGGTCGTTTTCTGTTTCGTCGTACCATATTTGTATTTGTAGCTGACTTATACTCGTGCGTGTTCTTTTTTTACAGAAAGGACGTATTCAAGAACATAAAAACGAATTTGTGGAAGCTAAACAATCGTACCAGAATGCGATATCCATAAATCCCTGTCATATCAAAAGCTTACAGCATCTGGTAAGAAAAGATTACTTGTACCTGTCAAATGAATTCAAAAAGCATATCTATTTATTCACTCGAAAATCACCATAGGCAGTAAAATCATCCCAATGTAGTCCGAGAGATTCATATACATCTCTGTTGGTGTACTGGATGTCGGCTCTGCTGATTTTTTAATGAAATTTTTGAGATTTTACAAGGTGCAGTCGACTGCCGTCTTTTTCCTGTAGACCCTTTCTTAAATTGTGTTGCGCAATCTGGCTCGAGTTCTTCTCCATTTAGTGTAGCCAATAAATCTCGCTCGCAATCGCTGGTTGCGATAATATCGTAAGATCTTTCGAATTGTTTCTGCCGCCGCATCTTCGGACCAATGCTGGGTGATCGAACATTTAGCATTCGATACACGTGAAATATAGACTAGTAATGTAAAGCGAAAACTATTGTAGAAATCAGCGACCCAAGAAACCTCTATTTCGATATTTCAAGTACATAAAATCGATTTTGTCTATTGTAAAAGTGAAATTCGGATTTAAGCGTCTATATCGGGGCCAGGTGGAAAATCTGATGGAATTTAGGAAATCAGTGACCTAACGAAACCTATTTTGGTAGTTTGTAGGTTTTTTTCTAGGGTGGCGCTGTATGCGCCGAATGCTCAGACCTTGTAGTATATTGCATTTTTCCTGAGGCTGCTATTAAGGATCAACTCAGTAGCCTCACTTTTACAGTCAAAGTGAGAATTTTACTGAGTTCTATCCCTTCGACTTCAGTGGGTGCTGGATACTCTAGTCTCAGTGCTTTGCGTCTTGTCCCGGCTGTTACTGGGCATTGACATACCGAGATGGGGCGATTCCCTGGTGTTGGAGAATCGGATTCAGTCATTTGCGATTCTTTGTTGTGGAGAATCCGATTCTCAGAGCGGTTTCCGCAATTCCATTTTTGCGATTCACTTTTTTTTTTTTTTTTTTTTTTTAATGCTGAAAAAGAGAAAGCTAGAAAAGTGATACAACTGGTACAAGTTCAAAATGAAGAGTAAATAATCATTTTATTTTTTATGTTATCTGAATCTCCCTGCCGTTTAGCATTGATACTGTCCAGCTTATTATGTATTCATGCTGGTTCTCATGTAGTGGAAACCTTTTCAAGGTAACCTCTCTTATATGCTTCTCTACCATATTTTCCAAGGTTTTTAGCATGAATGATGAGAGACTTATCCAGGAGCAGCAACCTAGATTTGTTTTTTTGAAAATCTCATGGGTAACAAAATCTTCCCATGTGTAGCATCTGCTACATACGCTACACAGAAATTGCCGCCCCTAAACTTATCGGCCTATAAGGATTTGGCCTGACACGGGTCTCCGCCTTATTTAAGTAAAAACACCACTCACACACATCCACGGTCTCGCAATGTTCTGTAGGGCTACTGGTGCCCGGATGATTCTGATGAACGGGCCCATTATCTGGAGACAGACTGGATGGACTCCATCCGGGGCCCGGTGCTTTACATGGCGAGAATTTGTTCCCTACCATTTGTAGGTTATTTTTTCGTTTCAAATTCAAACGTTGGCGGCCTGTTGTGGTTCCCTTTGAAAGGATTTTTTTTTTCAAAAAAAAAAAATAAATAAATAAATAGAATAAACAAACTATATCCTTTTCCTTGATGATCCTTGTTTCGCGCCGATCTGATTTCGCGTTTAAGAAAGACAAGAGAAAAAATGAAATAGTCTTTTTACAACCTGTAGTCATTTTGGTACAGCCTGCGTATTATTTCAAATTCCTTTCACCGCTACGGCCATTGGTATACTGTCTCTACTGTACTTCATTTCACCATTTACAATCTTTGTTCATGTTTTATCTGTTTGTTCTGCAGGGTTTAATGTATCATTATCTCGGTAACCAAAAATTAGCGGAGAAGATATTGAGGTTCGCTGCCAAGTTAGATCCATGGTCGTCGCAAACTTGGTACGAAAACGATATCAATTCTGTGCGTGGTATCTGACTGCCGAGTCACATGGCGCGTTTACAAAATTTTACTAGTCTCTCAGTATTTTCATCTTAGTAATCCGGTTGGTCGTGTTTCAGGTACAATTTAGGAACAGTATTGGAATCAGTAGGCGAAGCGCAAAGCGCCACCGACTGCTTAGCTACCGCATTACACACGGAAACTATCAGTCCGGTCATGCCCTTCAATACAATACCGATCACTTTCGAATGAAATAGCGGTGACAGCGACCATTTTTTCTTTTCGAAATATCATAAAAAGGTGATGGGCAAATTCACACCGACCGCGTTGAATGTTACCACGAGATCCGGTGTTGCGGGGACATTGAGAGTGAGTTGAGGCGATAAGACAAGTGAGATACAGAAAATACGAGTACAGAATAAAGTGTCGTATTCCGCACTGTGTAACCGATGAACTGCTGATGTTTTTCATTCGGTTACATCGCGTAGCGGTTTCTTTGATAGTTACCAATATTCTTTTCCACTTAGTGTGAAAAATAGCCGCATAAGCGATAGACTAGGCAAATTGTAGTATTTATTACATTATACAGTATTAATGTTATCGGTCCATCATTGCGCATGCTCGTTGATATTTGAAAACTTGTTGACCTACGGTGGCTAAGGAACTGCAGGTATGCGCACAGTAAATGTAAACAAACGATAATGAAGATGTTGCATCGGTTCCATTAATAAAACCTTATACTCAAAGAGTCAGGATCGAGGTAAATGGCTGTATCCGAATGCGCTTGTATTTCAGTTGATCATGAATTGTTACGAGTATCACTCATGCCACAAATTAAGTCAACAACTCAAAACGAAATAATAAAATTACGCGATGCAACCATGCAACCTCTTCATAATCGTTTGTTTACATTTACGGTGCGCATGCCTGCAATTCCTTAACTGCGGCCACCCCTTATTCTCGATCATCTCCAAATATTTACACCCGATTAGTCTGTTGTTCTTAATCTATAGTTGGGATAAATGGTAAACTCGACAATTAAGTCGAACCATCGACAATCACTGACGATTTCATCTGCTTCCGTATTCCGACTCTCACGGTTTCAACCCGAGCTGTTTCATTTGTACGACGATGTCGAAAAGGTAATCGTAACATTCGCACCTGAAACAGAACTTGGCATACATTCAGTGTGCAAGAATAAATAGGCGCAGTATCGTACTTGCGTTTGACGAAAACGTACTGAGTTTTTGCCTGCTGCCAGGAATCACCCCATACATAGATCCCGTGTCTCCGAACCAAGACAGCCGTAGTTTGTGGATATTTTGCGATAGCGGCAGCCATACTTTCTTCCAAATCGCATTCGAAACAAGTATTTTCGATAATCGGCACTATCATTTCCTCGTCGTATCTGTAGTAGCGATTGAGTTGCTGGTTTTTAATTCCCTGAAATGTGAAAATGTACAATTACATTTAATCTTTCTGAGTACGAATGCTATAAGAAAATCCCGAACAGACTCGTCGGTTCGCTGGTGCTAAGCTTCTTCATAAATTATTATTGTTATTTATTTTTTTCAATTTTTTTTCCCTACATAAATACAAAATGGAAAATGATAATGAAGATATTGAAATTGACTATGATTATTAAGATTTTGATTCTGATATTGATATACTTTTTCGTTATTGGGATTATCATATTAAAGATTCAAAATATAATAAAAAAATTTAACAAACATATAATTAGTGGTGCAATTTCCATAATTTTTTTAGAATGAAAGTAAAAACAACTAATTATCATTTTTTTGATAAAACAATGTGTTAATTTATTTGTTAATTATCACCGACTGGGTAGCTAATTGGTAGAGCTATAGTTTTGTAAACTGAATAGGTAAAGTTCGAATCCCAGTCGGTCCCGATTGTAGTTGACAAGAGTCCTGCAGATCTGCTTCCTCAGTAATCTTAATGATAGGCTGAAAGGTACCTATACGGCATGCGCGCCGTGTCAATCTAGTATGTTCATACACACATTAGATTATCAAAAAGTGAAATGCTAGAATTGGTGCTTTGTTGTAAAAAAAAAAAAAAAAAAACACACTAGTGATATTATATGATTTCCCTGGCCAAGAAATTGTATAATATACACTAGTACCTATCTCCTTGATGTCAATGTTCAATACCTTTGAGAGTGTTGAAACTTAATTGAATTTTATTATAAAATCTGGGTAACCAAAAATGGTTGAAAAAAATGAAAATTTTGGCGTTGAATAAATGTGGGTCAGGATCAGGTATAATACATACTACTACTACTGTTACAAGTTACTAAAATGTTTGTACCTACTGGACAAATGTTTGTAGCTAAAATGGTACGTGTACCAAATAAATTGATGTATCGAATCGTTCGATTAAAAATAACTCGACCTAGCGGGTGCACCCACTAACAAAGGATCATTTCAGACTGATGTGACTTTGTTAACCTAGGTCGGGAGAGTAGTCAGCATAGCCACTAGCGAGCTAGACGTGTAGGGCTCGTGTTACAAGAACCCTTTCAACTGTCCATCGAACTGTGCACTCGATGCAGGCCTTTACTTTATTTAAAGATTTAGTCATTTTAACGTAATCATTAATCAACAGTGCATTCTTGATTAAGTACGATTAAAACGACGACAGTAATCGAGTTTAAACTACTGAGCTATCGATAATGCTCGCTAGAAACATTATTTGCATGCTAATTGGTATTCGGTAAATTTATTAATATTTTCGGTAAGTGTGATTATTCCTTAACAACTACCGTACCTTGATCATTTCAAAATGCGATAAACGAAACACTTCTCCCGGAAAGAGTAACGTTACTAGTACAGCAGATTTCGAATGACTATGAATGACCGCTCCCGCATCTCGGGCTTGAAAAGAAAACTAATGAAAACGATTGAGGAAATTAAACCTTTGAGTCGTTAGCTAAGTAGCTGTCTCAACTTTCGTATTGGTTTGTATTTTCCTAAGAGCTAGCTTTATATACTTTTAACAGGTCTGAGAGACTTGTTCGATAAGATTAACTGACCTTTGTTTTGCGCAGTTATCACGTGATCAAGTAGATAATACGTACCTTTGTAAGCGCACATAAATAACGGCGTACACTGACTTTTCTTCAGTTTCTTCTCTGGAGGAGGGCATTTCAAGTCCTCACCGTTCATATTTTGAATAAATAAATCATCGGCGGTAATTCTTTCTTTTTGCACGCCTGATGGTGCAATGTATATCTCTTCGCTACGGACATACACGTTATTTTTAGTTACTTTTTCTCAATTTTCTTCGATAAAATTATAGCAAAGAAAATAAGTACAACACTGAAATATTATGTTACATAGTAAGCATAAAATGGACGAATTTTGCTACCCCTTTTTTATGCTTATTCCACCTCCGGTTCCCGTAACCCAGCCGAGACCGTAGAACAACTTGCACAGTTCGGGTATTAAAATAGTGGGATGTTCTTCAAATTTCTCCTGAAACGAAAATGAATTGTATAAACAGTTGAAATATAGATCATCGCATGCCAGTCACAAACAATTAGCAGTCATACTACCATTGCACTGTTTCGTTTATTCCGAGCACGATGATCGGTGTATGGCAGATTTCAGTGCTGATTTTTTACCTTCGATTTGATTTTTATCTCGCCGTCTAAAGAACAAAGTACAAATTAATTTCTCTGCGCTATAACTGGAAGGATAGTATAGTATCACTATATAAGACCATTTATTATACAACGTATACTTCCACGAGCAGACAAAGATGATCTAACAGGAAGGATTTTTATTGAATGTTGAGAGCCTCTCACCCGGTCTTTGGATGATACGACGTTCGCGCTTCAAGTACAGTTTTGTTCAGCGATCGCCAAATTCAGTTATTCAACTTAAACAGATTAAAAATCCTTGTCAACCTTCAAATAATGATAGTTCACACTAATCTACATGAAAAATTACCACTTGAAAATCAGAACGGCAAACGGCAAGATTATCTCAAAGCAGTGCACTCTGCACTGATAACAGCATCAAATTCTGATGAACAGATCAACATATGTTTTGCCAGTGTTGCCATATTATAATATGTTTATATTTTCCTTTCAATCACTTCATTTACATGACCTGAAAAAAGTACCTAAAAATCTCAGTTCATCAGGTCCTTTTCTCAGGACATCATGGACGTTTTTGTGTTGACCAAACGGAAACACTGATTCCAGGAATAAACCATTCTTATCTCTCACATGTTAGGTAAACAAAATACGAATATCGTTCCTCGTTCCTGTTTGAGAAGAATTTTTGTTGAACTTCCAATTATTAGTTATCTCTTGTAGTTGTATTTCAAGTGCAGATGCAAATGAAAGTTAGCGCTTGTTCTTGGATACAAGTATCCGGTCAAGAAACTGTTGCCATGTAAGGAAAAGCAGATGAGTATAATTAATATACTGTGGAGACTGTCCCTATGTCTCGCTCCATAATTATGTCGGGATTTGTATTCTCTCTGATTGTAAATTGGTTTCATTTTTGCGTAGTTCGCGGTCTCAACTTATTGTACGTTCCTACTTGCTTGTACAGAATCCTTCATGACTGCCCACCATTTTGGTTGTAAATTCAACCATGTCTAAGAACAATGGCAAATTTGGGAACACGGCCACTGCCGCAGCGCCGTCCGATACACATCGAGATGAACATCCGCCTCAGAGTGAAACCTTATTCACCGGCGACAGTTACAACGCACTCGTTGGTTCTTCAGAACATAGTGAGCGAATTTTCATGATTACTTGTTACCACGAAACAGCAACGATACGGCTGTTACAGAGTGAATGGTCATTTCCCTAATTCAATTGAATATTAATCGAGTGTGATTTTTTTTTCTGTTTTTTTTTTTTCCCCCTACACGATGCTGTAAGAGGGAGGTCATTTCCAATTTCAATCAGAAAAACTATGGACGTTGACGCCGAAACCGATAGATTCTCGCTTTGTTCTCGATCTTAAATCCTTGGCTGAAAATCTGTCGGCTATACCGTTTAGCGAAAGACTTGTACGCCATGATGATTCTTCTGTAAGTTTTCTCATTATCTTTTTGGTATGATCTATACACGTGTAATGAATGTATTAATATAATTTATCCTTCTTTTGTGTAGCGAAGTACTCCCATTGTTGCAAACCTATCCAAAAAATATTCAATTTTGATGGAGAAAATAAAAGCCGGTGCGGGTATTATAATATTTTCGTTTTAAAATAACATAGCTCGATGGAAGTTGAAATGAAACCTTTCCACTTCTTCATTCGTCGAAGCTATTGTGAATATAATCAAATTGTTCTCAAGTTTTTCGTAAATTGCAGATCGGCTTCGAAATGACAGTGATGATAAGAGTCATGCAGACAGTTTGTCATCGCCACCATCTTCGGAATTTAGTAGATTAGAAATTGCGAATTCGAATGAAGATGTTGGGCGTGATAGTGAAGAGGCCGAAAACATGCATGCATCGCTGATCGACTTGCACGTATCGACCGCTAGTACCGTATCTGTTAATTCTACCGCTCAAACCAGGGAAACTTCTCGAATACCTTCTACTGATAATCAAACATCATCACCTCGAATAATAGCCGATAAAAAAACCAAAACCAGTGATCTCGAGAGTTGGTTAGATAGTATTCTAGACGAGTAACTTCGTATACTCGTTCGTGTTGTATCCGGTATCTCCTAATAGGTACGCGATAGAAATCAGATTTCGAATGTAAGTTTTATATTACATACTGCGCTGTGCTGTGAAGTCCTACATTTTACCGAATAAACTATTTTTATATTCAAGGTTTTGGAAATTGTTGGAGATGTCTAGGAATGGAGTACTCCGGTTCCGAGGCACTAACGAAGTGAACTGTCTGGGGAAATTCCAGCAGTTTATGTTAAATATGTAAAGAGACCCACAACAGGTACTCAGTTGCCTAAGGATATGTAATTCTACAGGTAACTTGAACCCCTCCCTTTGTAATGACGTTCTTAAGTCGATATTGCTACACCTATCGAACTTACAAACAATCAACAACTGTGTAATTTATCCAAGTCTGACAGATTAAGGCTTGGCGCGTATCAAAATATTTTAAAATTGGTTAATATCGATATCGATACTATTAAAAGAAAAAAAATAGTACATTTTAGCATGAATTGATTCGATTTTTAGATCAGGTTAGCGGAGTACCATCAACTTTCGTAGTGTACAAGTATCGATCGCATTGTGGAACATGCGCACTACCTTTAAACGTGACAATAAGAAGCTGCTGACATTCGTATACAGTTACCGTTAACTCTGATCGATAGTGTCTACTTTTAGCGATAACAAAGAGATGTATGAAAAGTTAAGATGTATCTTAATCTGTCGACTGCGGTTTCTAGTGGTGAGTAACACGAGTACCATGGTACTGAACAAAAGATCCAAGTCGTTTTTATCGATCTAAATAGGAACGTATTAATGAAAATTCATGTCTAGCAGTCAAATCAATTTTTCCGACATCTGTTATTCTAGTCGCGGTTTCTATATATTTCATCCTTATGAAGTTAAATCCGTTTGAGAAATAAGTAGTGCATACAGATTCCGCTTACAGAATCCGGTAACAGCGACTCATGTAAGTATGATATGTAATTTTTGCAATTCGTTTTCTTTATTTTTTTCCAAAGAATATCAATAATACATTATCAATCCTTGTATCGTTAGGTACCTACACAGACATGATCATACTGTCGAGATATTGAGAATTTTTCGATTTTCGATTATATTTTCTATATTCAAGTGGAAAATGTTGATGCGTCACGAGCAAAACATCAATATAGTTCTATCCGAGTGTATCTTTACGCTTCCACTATCGAAGTTTTTGCTTCCTGTCAATTCTCTATTTCACTATGCCTGCTTTTCTAGCTCTAGTTTGCGTCAAATTTTCATTATTCTTCAAATTCGGATTAGATGCCTGGCCAGTCACTAAAATAAAAATTTAAAAAGTCAAGAGAAGCTTCAGACTTCTGGGAATGTCTTGAAATAATATGGAAGAAGTTTTGAGTGGAGGAAGGAGCCAGGCGTTTTCTCCCCGTGGTCATTTCGCCGAGATCAGGCATTGATTTCATGAGAACTAACATCCCTTACCAGCTCACTTGACTTTTTTTTATCTTCTATAATGATTTCTGATTTGGATTTCACGTTATTATTATAAGATCTTTTTTTGTTGGCATCGTATTACATTCCTCGGTTAAGCCTACGCGACATCAAATGCTGCGGCGGACAAAGGTTCACCCTCTCCATCCTTTCCACTGTATTCTCCACTCACCCATTTTGAGCATAAGTCTCCCCTTCCTCACTCCATTTCTTTTTGTCTAGGATATATATCTTCTCCATATGGGACCAGCCGTCTTTGGAGCTCTTGTTACCACCGAGTTATAGGTCTACCCACCCTTCTCATCTTGTCATATACCACTCCTGCACCCTTCTTTCCCATCTGTAATTTTCTTGCTTCATCATGCGACCAGCATACTTCCATTTCAGACTTTTGACCATCTCCCGTAAGTCCTTTTGTTTCGTTTGTTTTCTGATTTTTACATTTTCAACCTTGTCTTTCTTTTTGATCCCCAACATGCTCCTCTCTATTGCCCGCTGCGTGGTTTTAAATCTGTTTATATTTGCTTTTGTCAGTGTCTACGTTTGTGCCTCATATATATGTGATTGTTGGCTACACGCAGCTCTGCCACACCACCGCCTTAGTTCTTATTGATAACTTACTTTTGAATACATTTTATAGTTTCCAGTAACTGCTCCAGCCACTTCTGATTCTGCTTGACAGTTCGATATCTCGAACCTCTTGGAAGGTTAACGTTTGTCTCAAGTATTTAGCTTCTTCTTCGCATTCTATTCTTCCTCCCTGCCCCAATATTACTACGATTATTGCCTAGCGTTCGAGAAGAGCTTCCTTTTGCTGGTGTTCACATTTAGCCCGGCCTGCTTACACACTTTATAAACTCTTCGGCATTCTCCAGTAACTCGTTCAGGTTGCTAGCAATTTACTACACGTCATCAGCAAATCTCAGAATATTTGAACAACTTGAGATTTGCTGATTTCACGTTATAACTTATAAATATGCTTCTTTAGTTGCAGAGAATCGTCAGTCATTATTGTTTATATTGTATTCCAAGTTCGAATAATTATAATTTCGTTCCTCAAAATACACCAACATGGGCCTATCTGGATGTTTTCAAAGTCTGCGAAATGACGGAAACGAATTATGCAGTCAGTTCAGCAGATACGTTTCTCCTGCTTATCATCACGATAAATGTGAAAGGTAAAATGAAACTTGATTTCTTTTCTTTTGTAAGTCTGACAGAAATACTCGTACATTTAGAAAAATTTAGATTGTATAAGTACCACTGCCTATTCTGTTTACCTCTTAAAGGTGAACACGTGTTTTACAGATATCTGCACATGGACTAACATGTGAGGTTTTGAACATCTCATGCCTACCTGTAGTATTAAGCGAGTCTGTTAAGAAGGTGTCTTCAATTTGATTACTTGTTTCTTTTTTACAGATGCGTTCTAATGAGGTTATATTCGATGAACAAGGCTGAAATCACATTTGCGTATGCCGTATTCATCGTGTTATTATTGTTGGCCGTCATTATTGGGTTATCTGGTAAGTGAGATGCAACAGAAGGGTAACACCCTCTTTTCGGTACTACAAATTTAGGCGGTGAACAAATTCAAACTGCTCCTTCGATAGATACATTTCCAAGTATTATTACATGCAGTTTTTTCAGTGAAGTTTATTTTGAGGGTCAGGGGTCCCGAATAAATGAAAATAAATGAACAGAGTGACTATCTCTTTCAATTTATAATAAATTACTAAAGAAAAATGAATGAAATTTCAGTAGATGGATAAAAAGTAAGCGAAACATTGAAAAAAAAAAAACATACCTAACTGTCTGTATTATTGTTTTAAATGACTGATATTTAGAAAGAATGTCATTCCTTCTTATTTATTTACAGTCTCAATTAAGAATGCAAGGTGATCATACGTAAGAGACGTTCAAGATCATTTGGAAAAAGATTTTGCCAATGCTACGATAAGGGCAGACCATTGAGGATTGCAATGTTAAGGCCGGTACAGACTAGCGTGCATCAACTGCAATGAAACATGTAATGCAACATGTAACGAACAAAATTCGGGCGAATGCGCGCAAGTATGGACGTCCATACATGCGCGCATTCGCCCGAATTTCTTGTTCGTTACATGTTACATTACATGTTGCATTGCAGTTAATGCGCGCTAGTCTGTACCGGCCATTTACAGGAAAATGTGTGCCTTCTTTTCGGCTTTTTAAATTTGGCAACTTGTCTGTACAAGGTTGAGCCTCATTGTAAATGAAAAACGTCTAAAACTTGTCCACAAGAATTGAAATTACGCGACTCGGGGCTTTACCTTTGTATAACTAAAAGACACAGTACCGTCAACTGGGGTAATATTGACCACTCATGACTTGTTGTAGGAGCGCTAGTATTGTTATTAATGAAGTCAAGTGGGGTAATATCAGACACCGGTGGTAATATCAGCTACTCATGACTTTTTGTAGGAGTGCTAGTATCGTTATTAGTAAACAAACCATTAGTGGCCGCTGTTACCCCAGTAGACGGTACTGCCAAGTTTTCGGCTGGCTAATCTGTTCCTTGCTTCTGGATTCCTACATATTTGAAGAGTTAGTAAATTGGTTTTATTTTCAGGACCGTCGATAGAATATACGTACGTGTACAACGTATCGAATACCACCCCAGCCGACTCAGTTAAGCTGGAGAAAGGTGGCCCTTTCGTATTCGTCACGCCCGCTCTGACGCGGTACAACAAACAGTTCTGGTTATTCGTTATTTTGCACACCGAAAATTCAGATGGTAAATGGTTACATATATCTCTTTATATTCTCATTCGCGAGCGTGTATGTGTACAAATCACTTTGAGTGAGACCAGTTACCGATACCTAAAATACCGGAATAAGAATTGGTATCTTCGAAGAGAAACATAAAAACCGAACTCCATGATCAACATGATTCATTTTTGATTACAAAAATCCAGATGAAACCTATTCCGAGAATATGCTAACGAGTACGAGTATGGCGGGACTCGGCATCTCAAATAATGCCAATAGCGCTACAGGTACTACCAGCGGCGAAAATGAAGCGAGACAGCAACTCGTTCTTGAGAATGAAGAGCACAGAAACAGGTGATTAAAAGACTCTTCTCAAACGTACCGCTTGTTATAAAAAATTAGTATAACCAGCTGGTTGCTGTTTCAGGACCAGATATATTTCGTGTAAAAAGCGTACATGTGACCCGATATTAATCGCGCATTTGAACTTCATCGAATTTATCAGATATAGGTTTCAAGTTCAGTTTCACAATTTCGAAAATTTCCATCGAAAATACAAGGTTCAACGGGTAACATTCAGCGTGAGTACCGGGTTTACAATTTACTCTCTTCTCCTTCAAGTCTATGAAGGTGATGAAACAGAGAGCGGAATCCTCCCTTCAACTGTGTTACTGACTAAAGTACTTGATCATTTGCTGACATTCATTCAAGAAAAGCACGTAGGCGCAAGTAGGAGGAGGAGAGCTCGAAGGGCTTAGCCGCCCAAAAAATTGAAGAATTGTAATATTCTCAGCGTTAATTCGATACTTGTCAGCCTCCTCCGCATTGCAGGCCAGCTATTTGTACAATACATATGCACCAGGCCATGTTCAAGGGAGGAAAACGTGAAGCTTTCAGTAGGATAGAACGTGAGCGATTGAAGGGCTTCGATCAAAAAATTCGAAATAGTTGAGTCGGTCAGTTGGAATTTCTGTTTATTATAGTCTGCCAGTCTTGCATTGAAGTTCTACAAATATACGAGGAGTTATCTGTCAAAAGGGCGTCCGTTCAATGTATTTCTTATGGAACGGACGCCCTTTTGACAGATAACTCCTCATATGGTAATGGGCATAACTATTGACTCAGATACTTTTTAGGTTATATATGTCCACTCACACATTCCTGCGCGACCTGCTCATCAGTCGTCAGTTACAAGTAGAGTTGACTACTTGACTGACAATGTTTCACCCAGAAATAATTCTCGTGACATTGTGTCAGTAGTTTGCAGCGGAACCGTGATTTACATGATTACAATGATACGTAATGTTAGTATTTATAATTACAGCTAAGAAGTTATTCATCCGATTTCATGCAAATGGAAATGTCTTTCCGAATTATGTACGCAGTGACCACGGTATTCGCGACGGTTAGTACTTTTTTCTCAGTTATTTGAGTACGGTATTCTTATAATCGGAAACACCGAAGTACGAGGTACGAAGTGGGACCCGGAGGGCAACTCGGTCAACTTTACACCACTATGTGATTGCATGTTTTATTTATTCAGCAAATTCCAGATTTTTTGTATTATTCTCTTCGAAATGTGAGGTTCCATTATTACTTTTGTGTCATCCCGTAAAATATACACTGTATAGCATATGACCCCCCCCCCCAAGTATCCTCAACGTAGTAATTATTCCTCAGCAGAGATTGTAGAGTCCTTCAAAAACAACAAAAGCTAACAATGCTTGTCACAAAGCCTCGAACAACTGTCCGAAATTTTGAAAACTCAAGCATTACCGGGAAAATTAAAGATAAAATGTAGGAGACTAACTGATTCAAAACAATTTCGAAATACTTCTTACTAGTTAGAATGGGGAACTCCGCAGTTCTGCATTTTACTCGTTAATTTTCTCAGTTTTCGGTGACTGTTCAAAGTATTGCTTGCCTTCACATACTAGCCAAGTAGACATTAGATTATTGATCCATTATAATACAACATGTGGTATTCTAGATCGTTTTATATACCACCTATTATCGTGTTTTAGTTATGGTATGGTAATGCGCTTCGCAAGTACGCGGTATCTGATTGGTCTTATGAACAGAAGTGGTTGATGGTGCTCCTTATCCTTTTATTATTTTACAACGGTACCTATACTGTAGTGCCTCCGTTACCTAATGTAGAACAAAGTTGAATATTATTAAACGTATCCACTTCGATATTCTTTCTTTCGAAAAATCAGTTAATTGACCTTATTACATATTATTCGCTGTTTGAATTTTGTTTTGTATGTTTCACAGGACCAACTTATTCGATGACCACGATAGTAAATCACTGGTTGATTGGTTTTATCGACAGCATATCTCAAATCACGTTTATGATGGCGTTGGCATTGTTCAACTTGTGTACATACCACGCATTCCGACAAGTAAAACAATTACCAGTTTTGTATCTATAGTCAGCGGTGGATGCAAAGGATGCCAAAAGAACCATGCCTCTTCGTAACAAAAATTACTAAGATGGCTAAGTTAATGAAAAATAATTTTGCTTAGTTCGCTCGACATTATTTGGGCCAGCAGTGGGTCTTCCAGATCTTTCTTCCCTTGGATCCACTACTTCATATAAACTTACGCTACTCTATAAATTTATAATCATAGCGCATTGCCATCAAATGTTTCTATTCATTCCAAATTTCACTTTAAGCGAGTAAAATGCTTTAAAAAGTTTAAGTTAATGGCTTGTCTGTCTTTTGTTTAGAATGAACGGCGATTTTTATCATTCTATTTGGAAAAAACGGTGATTGTATTTGTATTATGGTCGCTATCGATATCCGTGGCGTACAATCAGCGAGTGCGCGAATACTTGGACTACAGTTTCAATTTCAAGTTAGACAGTCCAATTTACCAGGTTATTTATGCATTTGCTTTAATATCTAATTATAGTCGTATTTTAGGACGCATTAAT